>JAVJIF010023373.1:0-66062 GCA_038442645.1 Agave tequilana
TTCCCATGAGTTCCTAGGCTTTTAGCTATATACATCTTAATCAAAAACCAATTAGTCCTCATAATCTTTCTATGAGAAAATATCTTTCGTTTAAAAAATCGTAATTTGTCACAGGAAACTTACTTAGAAATAATTCTGATTTCTTCCAGGTGAATCAACTGTAAAAGATGAAAATCCAACTTCGCAAGCTCTAATATGGAATTGTTGTGGTTCTCTCTGTCTTCTTCATAGATGGCAATATATAGCCTTGCCTCTAGTCTCCTCATTCTTCTATACATTGGTGTCTTCAAGGCATGCGATATACGTCTAGCAAATATTGGGTCCAAATCCGAATCCGCAGCCAATATTGCTTTCAGTTTGCTCTTTCCAATTCAATAGCTTCATCTAGTACCTCATCTTGTGGGAGTACCAAGATAAGCTGCATCATACAAGCTCAGTAAGCCCTTCAAGTCGTTTGCTAAGGTGGCCATAAAATTCCCTTGTTCATCTTTGAACATCTTGAAGACATCTGCATGCACCACAAAGCAAAATGATGAAGAAACATCAATTGTTAGACTAGCTCTAAGGATGAGAATGTTCGAGTGTTGATTACAAGAGGCCTGTGTATACGTACCAGAAGACACATTATAACGATTTTGTTGTAATAATCGGAACTGAAGTGAAACTGTGTGGAGATCATCAGATTCAACAGGCTTGTTATAGATTGATGTAATTCTTGACCAATCTCCTGCTCAAAGTGATAGTCGACCAAGACGTTGAAGTGCATCAATGATGCGCATTTTTGCCAGCGGAGAGATCGCATCCCGTAGCATCAGTTTTACTTCTTCAACTAGTTTCCTACCCTGTTCTTCATCCAATTCTCCGACTCCTGCAAATTAAAGTACATATTCAGAAAATTTACGCAGTGCAGTTTCGGTCTGGATTTTTGATGAAAACCGGATCGAACCGACTGATGCACACCCCTGTTCACATGCCCCAGGGAGGCTTGAAGACACATGTGTGTGTTGTGATATATATTGCAAGTAACACTTGCCTTGCACCTGGTTGAAGCCAGTGGAGAGGAGGGCGTGATGAAGTAGTCGCCCAAAACACATGGTTGAAGTTTGTAATTTGCGGACGACTTCTCTGTGTTCACCAGCAACGGGCTTCGCAGATGCCTCCATCTGTTCAATTACTTCTCACACACTGGGATTTTTCTTTTTTTGCCCCTCCTTTTCCCCCTTTTGTGAGTGAAATTAATTGATTCTCACACAGATGAAGACTAAGCTGTGCTCTATGTTGAGCGCCCTTCTTCGATGTGCATATTTATAGCGCTCGTGCATGAGGAAGGATCGAGAAGGCAAAAAAAATCTATCTGCACATAAAACTCGTGGAATCCTTCCTACCATTTTGCTTAGAAAATTAAGTAATAAATAAATAAAGAGAAGGAGGCAACACGTGAAACAGGACGGCGAATAAACAAGCAAATAAATTTGCAAGTGCTGCACGCGTGTTGATCACTTTCAAATGTTGGAAACATGATCTGCACGTTAATATGTCTGTTTTTTTTATATAAAACTAGTATGTCAGGCACGTGAGATGCACGTTAAGAAATAACAAAAAGTTAATGATGAAATATGCCTTATATATTGGTGCTTATTAATTAATAGGATTATATATATATATATATATATATATATATATATATATATATATATATATTATATATATATATATATAGGGTTACTGTACCTCAGCCGACAGCTGAGAGAGTTTCTCAGACTGCGGTGACGTGGCTGAATATATGTCACAGATCAGCCGCAGAGTGTAGGCGCCAAAAAAAAACAAAAAAATCCCGCCTAAACATTCGTGAATCAAAATGATAAAAATACCCATAAATCCCGCCTAAACATTCGTGAATCAAAATGACAAAAATACCCCATTTTTACTTCTAAACTGCCATAAACTCATCCACAAACTAAAATTACCTAAAATAATTTTTAGTTGAATATATCTACAGTTATAAAATTCGTAATCCTACTACATCGAAAATATAATAGAGAAAAAATTGGATGAACATAATGTGAAATAAACAGAAGCATGCCTTCTGTAACAGAATTCTCACCGTTCTTTCACATTATTGACCTTATATAGTGCTTGTAACTAATATATTATCTCATATCTAAAAACTATATTTTTGCTCCTTTTCAATTTGATTTCAAAAACTTTCAGAAAAACAATTCATTCTTGAATCATGTCTTCCCCATCTTCTTCCTCTGAACACTCAGAATTCAACTTCAATCAATCCCCCGCCGGTCCTCTTTCTTCAGGGTATTTTAGTGAATCTGATACCAGTCTGGAATCTGATACCAGTCGGACTTCACTCCTTTTGACTATCTCACTACATCAAATAATATTTTAACTGATCTTCCTATTCATGATGATGATGAAGTTTTCATGTGGGTTAGTGAGGAGGACATTATTCCTCTGCCACTTGACGGAGGCATGCTTGATGAAAGCATGTCCTCTGATGCTATAGGCTCGCTTTCTCGCAACGGATCGGACGAAGAGCTTGATAGAGACGATCCATTCTGTGAGTTTATCGATGAAACAAAAAAACCTCAAAAACAGGAAGATGATGAGGAAATAAGTGATGAACAGGAAGACCAGGAGAATGGAGAAGACGATCTGCTTATGATGGTGATGATGACGAGGATTAGTATTTCCTGATCTTCTGATATTCAACGTTATTTTGTCTTCTCTTAAAAGCTTTTAATGCTCTTTTTTTGTAAGGTCTCTTTCTCACCATATTATGTTATAAATAAAAGGTCTCTTTCTCACCATATTATGTTATAAATAAAATTTACTTCTATCTGCAAAAAATCTTTCACATTTTTAAAATACATATAAAAGTATACCGTATAGGTATTAATTCTGCATCTTATCTGAAATAATGGTCGCAGTACTCATATTATAATTACATATGAAACTGCGACAACGGTTGCTGTCCAGTCATAAACAGTTTGATAGTTTTGCATTCAATAAAGGTATAAACAGTTCCCATGGTCGCAGTCCAAAAATAAATTATATGAACAGATAACACTGCGAACATCATCGCAATCCTCTCAAATCAGTATATTTCACTGTATATCGCAAATTAGAAAATTGCCACCGTTCCTTGAACACTGTCACGCCCCGCTTCCCAAAATACAAGGAAACGGAGTCGCGACGAAGGTCGGCGACGTATATACGCGAGGAAAATGCCCCACATATATACGCTAAGTCTAAAGTAACCTGAACAAGCTATAAATCTCTGCCATAATAATCAATGATCACTGCAATAATACGTATAAAGGCTACACTTGATCTGAAATGAAATAAGGAACAGAATAGAAGCCAATGGTGATATGCATGAATCAAATAATAATAGTAAGAATAAAGAAATAGAAGAATACCAGAATCAAAGGGAGAGAGTCCAGCCCCTCGCAAAGCGTACAGTCTCATCGAACACCTGCACAAAAGAAACAAAGCGTCCAATATCTGGACGTGTAAATCCAGGGTCGTCAGAAAGCGACCTGATGAGTGTGTGTGTAAAGAGAACTGCTCGTGCATGTAAACAATGTGCATAAAGTAATAACAAGAACAACTGCAGATATAAGAACTAAAAAACATGATAATAACTGAACTGTAGTATATCTGATAACAACATGAATAAAGATATAAGGCAACTATCACAACTGTAAATAAACAACTGATGTCTACATGTGAATTCTAACAATGTCACTAATTTGGTATATAAATCTGGTCATGGTTATAGTCATACGTCTATCATAGTGATATATATTTACAATCTAGTAATCACGGTCAGTCACAGTGCATTAACAATTCATTATCATTTATTATGTTAGCGAACACCAATTGCCACCTGTAATAGACGCATCCCATACTACGCCTACTACCCGCGTCAATCGATATCCTAAATTTATTGAAATTAATAGAAGAGACATTGTCCATGCTTTAGGTGGGTTCCGTACATACCCGGAACCACGGCCCAATCACCTGGCGCTGAACCAGGTCCTACCGCTAGGTAGTCAATATCAATAACAATAACAATGTGTCAATAACGATAACAATGTGAACAATACGGGACGTCAGTCATCCCCCGAAACCCTACAGTGGAACCGTATCTCGGCTGCGCAACCTGTATCCTAGGTCCACCCAAAATACAGACGCTGTTTCCTCCATCAATTCCCCAATCCCAGTGTAATTTGTCATTTACATATTATTATAAACAATCAATCTCCATGTTATTTCGATTACTGGGACGATAAGGTGACAATAACAATATCAATGTAACAATAACAATGTGAACAATATACCGTGTAAACGGTAGAACAATGGAACAATGTATATGTTACGGTCTGACAATATTTTCCCAGTAACTCTCAATAACATGAATCAATACAATAATAGAACTAGATAATAGTCAATAGCCAATCTCATCTGGAACCGGTCAATATCTCATATGCCTGTACTGCATATAGCAATAGCCAATCTCAATAGTCTCAATAGTCATCATGAAATTAGTCTCCATAGTCACCCTGATCATCAAGTATCGATCCAGGTCAAGGTATCTAATATGGCAAGCCATCACCAATATATATGTGTATCTCAGTAACTAAAATAACAAATACTCTGACATATCTATTCAGATTTCCACACTCCAGTCTGATCAAAGTCATCACTCACTCTTACTTCTATCAAGGTCAGATTATAAGATCTCAAAACTCGGTAACATAACTGATATATATATCTCAGATCAATCAGGTCTGGTCAATTCAATCAATATCTATTCCTCAAATTAGGTTCATCCAACTATAGCCAAGGCCAATCCAAATCATGTCCAACACTCCTAACCAGGATACTAAACAACTAGTAAAAGCTATCAAGAATACTGATATCATGGTGATGAAACATCAAGTCCAGAAGGAAGCTAAGAACAACAGTCAGGCTAGATTTAGTCGACTAGGGGTGAAGTAAGTCGACTAGGTTGAGGGTTAGTCGACTAACAGGTAGACTAAGTCGACTAACAGGTGGACTAGTCGACTAACAGGGAAGCCAAGTCGACTACATAAATATAGGTCAGCAACAGAGGCTACACAACTTCCAGGACGTCCAACTAGTCGACTATAGATATGATAAGTCGACGTGCTATTAGTCGACTACAAAAAAAGGGCAAGTCGACTAGGGTGAGTCCCAGTCAATAAACATGAAGTGCACAACTATTTAAATAGGTACCTAGTCGACTATAGGGCAATAGTTAGTCGACTAACAGGGGTATTAGTCGACTAACAGGAGGAGTAAGTCGACTAATGTAGGTTACAGTCAACAAACAGAGAGTTGCTAACTTTTTGAACAGGCACCTAGTCGACTAAAGGAGTAAGGTTAGTTGACTGGAAAGGGTATTAGTCGACTATAATAGGGGCAAGTCGACTAATAAACCTGGCTGTGTGTATGATCAGGGCTTCCACAATTCCTAAAAGTACACCAATTAAAAGACACATACTCATATACACCTTACATCCATTCACAGCACATAAACTCACACATGGATAGAAATTCCCATACACTCACGTACACTCAGGCACACCTCCTCACAAATTAAACGCACACTCTCAAAATACCATGCATAGCTAGATAAACGGAGAATGCTAGATAGGAGAAGGAGACTCACCTAATTATGTACCTAATACCCATGCATACATTTATGTGACACCCACATTATTAATACACAGACATAATCAGCATCATCATAATAATCACACATAAACATATATGAATATTACAAACAAATATAAAATGAGAGAAGTGCACTCACATAACTTATCATGATGGCAAATAAATGTAACACACCCATACTGTTAAATGAATGGAGAGGGAAAATGGAGACACTCACAATGGAGGAGATCGGAGAGTCGCGGAGGCTCGCCGGAGGAGTCAACGGCCTCGCCGATGGCTGGACTGCACTGCCAAGGGAGACCCGCCATGGAAGGATGGATCCGCAGGGGCTGTTGTCGCCGCGGGTGGATCTGCTGGTCTTCAGGGGCAGCATAGGTGCTGCTGTTGGCTGCCGCTAGAGGAGAGGAGGGCCACGGAGGGAGCTGTTGGCCTGGTGGGGCAGGGAATCTGGGTGGGGTGCCCTGGAGTTGCGGCTGCTGGTGGAAGAGATGGAGATGGCAGCTAGGTTAAGGAGAAGGAGATGGATTAGGGATTATGAGTGGTGTTGAGAAAATTGGGGATTTGTTAGGATTATGATATGGTCGTGGGATTTAAATATTGGTAATGATTTTTAGAATGGGGTAAGGGCTATGGATTTGGGTTGGATGAGTTCACACCGGGCTCGGCTAAAGGAGAGAGAGAAATGAAAGAATAACAATGATAGAAACAATACATAATGATAGTTAAGGACAATAACAAGCTACAAATAAAGAATAATGGTTATAATGTATTAAACTATATCTACTATACATATACAGTTATTTATACACATGTATAAAATAAATTAATCAATAATAATAATAAAAGTTTAAAACATTAGTATTGTATTGTTAACTAGGGATACATTATATTCTACCCACCTTATAAAAATTTCGTCCTCGAAATTCAAATAAGCAGGGAGTGATAAAAGAATCAAGTCAAAGAGAAACAAACAAGCTTCCACGTCGCCTCGCTGGAACACCACGATTCCGCTGCGCGCTCTGATCTCTGCTACCAGCTTCAGAATAGGATAATCAGTTTCAAAAGATAAGATCAAGAAAGATAGAATCAAGAGAAGAATAGGAATGAAGATGGAATTCTGATCACTCTAAAAAGGGGGTGCGATCAGAGATCGAAAGGTTAAAGAGATGGATTTTCAAAGGGAGGACAGTTAATTCTCAAGTGGACTCAATATCATCGTGTGAATCCTATATGTATATTGCAGCGTAACTACAGCTTGTTTTCAAGTTACCGGTAAGAACCAAGTTCGTTTTATGTCGAACCTGCTCTGATACCAAAAGAAACCTGTCACGCCCCGCTTCCCAAAATACGAGGAAACGGAGTCGCGACGAAGGTCGGCGACGTATATACGCGAGGAAAATGCCCCACATATATACGCTAAGCCTAAAGTAACCTGAACAAGATATAAATCTCTACCATAATAATCAATGATCACTACAATAATATGTATAAAGGCTACACTTGATCTGAAATGAAATAAGGAACAGAATAGAAGCCAAGGGTGATATGCATGAATCAAATAATAATAGTAAGAATAAAGAAATGGAAGAATACCAGAATCAAAAGGGAGAGAGTCCAGCTCCTCGCAAAGCGTACAGTCTCATCGAACACCTGCACAAAAGAAACAAAGCGTCCAATATCTGGACGTGCAAATCCAGGGTCGTCAGAAAGCGACCTGGTGAGTGTGTGTGTAAAGAGAACTGCTCGTGCATGTAAACAATGTGCATAAAGTAATAATAAGAACAACTGCAGATATAAGAACTAAAAAACATGATAAATAACTG
Organism: Agave tequilana; assembly: GCA_038442645.1. Lineage (NCBI taxonomy): Eukaryota > Viridiplantae > Streptophyta > Magnoliopsida > Asparagales > Asparagaceae > Agave > Agave tequilana. The sequence goes on from JAVJIF010023373.1 coordinate 7,542, forward strand.
AACTGTAGTATATCTGATAACAACATGAATAAAGATATAAGACAACTATCACAACTGTAAATAAACAACTGATGTCTACATGTGAATCCTAACAATGTCACTAATCTGGTATATAATCTGGTCATGGTTATAGTCATATGTCTATCATAGTGACATATATGTACAATCTAGTAATCACGGTCAGTCACAGTGCATTAACAATTCATTATCATTTATTATGTTAGCGAACATCAATTGCACCTGTAATAGACGCATCCCATACTACGCCTACTACCCGCGTCAATCGATATCCTAAATTTATTGAAATTAATAGAAGAGACATTGTCCATGCTTTAGGTGGGTTCCGTACATATCCGGAACCACGGCCCAATCACCTGGCGCTGAACCAGGTCCTACCGCTAGGTAGTCAATATCAATAACAATAACAATGTGTCAATAACGATAACAATGTGAACAATACGGGATGTCAGTCATCCCCCAGAACCCTGCAGTGGAACCGTATCTCGGCTGCGCAACCTGTATCCTAGGTCCACCAAAATACAGACGCTGTCTCCTCCATCAATTTCCCCAATCCCAGTGTAATTTGTCAATTTACATTATTATTTATAACAATTAATCTCCATGTTATTTCGATTACTAGGACGATAAGGTGACAATAACAATATCAATGTAACAATAACAATGTGAATAATATTACCGTGTAAACGGTAGAACAATGGAATAATGTATATATTACGGTCTGACAATATTTTCCAGTAACTCTCAATAACATGAATCAATACAATAACAGAACTAGATAATAGTCAATAGCCAATCTCATCTGGAACCGGTCAATATCTCATATGCCTGTACTGCATATAGCAATAGCCAATCTCAATAGTCTCAATAGTCATCATGAAATTAGTCTCCATAGTCACCCTGATCGTCAAGTATCGATCCAGGTCAAGGTATCTAATATGGCAAGCCATCACCAATATCTATGTGTATCTCAGTAACTGAAATAATAAATATTCTGACATATCTATTCAGATTTCCACACTCCAGTCTGATCAAAGTCATCACTCACTCTTACTTCTATCAAGGTCATATTATAAGATCTCAAAACTCGGTAACATAACAGATATATATATCTCAGATCAATCAGGTCTGGTCAATTCAATCAATATCTATTCCTCAAACCAGGTTCATCCAACTATAGCCAAGGCCAATCCAAATCATGTCCAACACTCCTAACCAGGATACTAAACAACTAGTAAAAGCTATCAAGAATACTAATATCATGGTGATGAAACATCAAGTCCAGAAGGAAGCTAAGAACAACAGTCAGGCTAGATTTAGTCGACTAGGGGTGAAGTAAGTCGACTAGGTTGAGGGTTAGTCGACTAACAGGTAGACTAAGTCGACTAACAGGTGGACTAGTCGACTAACAGGGAAGCCAAGTCGACTACATAAATATAGGTCAGCAACAGAGGCTACAACTTCCAGGACGTCCAACTAGTCGACTATAGATATGATAAGTCGACTAATTGTGCTATTAGTCAACTACAAGAAAAGGGCAAGTCGACAAGGGTGAGTCCCAATCAATAAACATGAAGTGCACAACTATTTAAATAGGTACCTAGTCGACTATTGGGCAATAGTTAGTCGACTAACAGGGGTATTAGTCGACTAACAGGAGGAGTAAGTCGACTAATGTAGGTTACAGTCAACAAACAGAGAGTTACTAACTTTCTGAACAGGCACCTAGTCGACTAAAGGAGTAAGGTTAGTCGACTGGAAAGGGTATTAGTCGACTATAACAGGGGCAAGTCGACTAATAAACCTGGCTGTGTGTATGATCAGGGCTTCCAACAATTCCTAAAAGTACACCAATTAAAAGACACATACTCATATACACCTTACATCCATTCACAGCACATAAACTCACACATGGATAGAAATTCCTATACACTCACGTACACTCAGGCACACCTCCTCACAAATTAAACGCACACTCTCAAAATACCATGCATAGCTAGATAAACGGAGAATGCTAGATAGGAGAAGGAGACTCACCTAATTATGTACCTAATACCCATGCATACATTTATGTGACACCCACATTATTAATACACAGACATAATCAGCATCATCATAATAATCACACATAAACCTATATGAATATTACAAACAAATATAAAATGAGAGAAGTGCACTCACATAACTTATCATGATGGCAATTAAATGTAACCACACCCATACTGTTAAATGAATGGAGAGGAAAAATGGAGACACTCACAATGGAGGAGATCGGAGAGTCGCGGAGGCTCGCCGGAGGAGTCAACGGCCTCGCCGATGGCTGGACTGCGCTGCCAAGGGAGACCCGCCATGGAAGGATGGATCCGCAGGGCTGTTGTTGCCGCGGGTGGATCTGCTGGTCTTCAGGGGCAGCCTAGGTGCTGCTGTTGGCTGCCGCTGGAGGAGAGGAGGGCCACGGAGGGAGCTGTGGCCTGGTGGGGAAGGGAATCCGGGTGGGGTGCCCTGGAGTTGCGGCTGCTGGTGGAAGAGATGGAGATGGCAGCTAGGTTAAGGAGAAGGAGATGGATTAGGGATTATGAGTGGTGGTTGAGAAAATTGGGGATTTGTTAGGATTATGATATGGTTGTTGGGATTTAAATATTGGTAATGATTTTTAGAATGGGGTTAAGGGCTATGGATTTGGGTTGGATGAGTTAACACCGGGCTCGGCTAAAGGAGAGAAAGAAATGAAAGAATAACAATGATAGAAACAATACATAGTGATAGTTAAGGACAATAACAAGCTACAAATAAAGAATAATGGTTATAATGTATTAAACTATATCTACTATACATATACAGTTATTTATACACATGTATAAAATAAATTAATCAATAATAATAATAAAAGTTTAAAACATTAGTATTATATTGTTAACATAGGGATATTATAAACACTGCGGCCATAGTCGCAGTCCTACGATTGCCACTGTTGTTCTTAAACACTGCGACCATAGTCGCAGTCCTACTTCGCATGCAATAAGTTACAGTGAAGATCAAACATATAAAACCATACATAAACTGCGACTATAGTATCAGTCCTTAGACACCGTTATTACATATAACTTAGCAAAAAAACTCACCCAAAAAAAAATGCTGTCGTGAGTACTGTGACATGCGAAAAAAAGTAAAACTGTGACTATATTAAAAAATCATTAAATTTCAAATCAGATAACAAAAAAATAATAAAGAAGCATTCAAATTAGTTTCGTGATTTGATAAAAAAATGTTTGCAGTTTGGCCGCAGTTATAAAAGATAATTGTGACAAAATTGAGTAACGTCAGAAAATATAAAATTATAATAAACTATACAAATCTACTGTCTTTTACAGCAGGGCTATTTAGTAATTTTAACTATTTCGGTAGGCGGGCCGTCCTTTCTACTGTGGCTAATAATGTGCCACGACACCGCAGGCTGAGAGGGTCTCTCAGCCGTCGGCTGATATACATTTTTCTCATATATATATATATAATATATATATATATAAAATATATATGAGAAAAATGTATATCAGCCGACGGCTGAGAGACCCTCTCAGCCTGCGGTGATGTATGGTGCACATCTTTCCTTTATCGTGATTAACATTAGTTATATTATTATAACATTTGAATATAGTTGAAATTTTCCGCTCAAATATAATTTCGACAATTTTGCCATATGTTCTTCTTTTATTCCACTGAACATAAAGTAACACTGCGACCATGGTCGCATTCATATTTTTTCCATTTGAATATTGACTTTCTCGTTGTCTACAACAGTTCCATGACTGCGATCAGAGTCGCAGTTGGCTGACGTTATTTTTTCTGTCTTCGACAATAGTCGCAGCGTTTCCTTTTTCATTTAATTTTAACATCCATTTCGACAATTTTGCCGTATGTTGTACTTTAGTCCACTGAACATATAGTAACGATGAGACCATGGTCACAATTCATATTTTCCCATTTGAATGTTCTGTCTGGATGTCTACAGCAGTTTCATGACTGCGACCAGAGTCGCAGTTGGCTGACGATATATATATTTACTGCGACAATAGTCGCAGCATATCCCTTTTTTTTTAAACATACATTTCGATATTTTTGCCCTATGTTGTACTTTAGTCCACTGAACATAAAGTAACACTGCGACCATGATCGCAGTTCATTTTTGTCAATGAACTTAGAACTTCGACACTTCTGGTTTACAACTTGGCACCGTAGTTCCATGTTGCGTCTACCACATGAATAAAATTAGTGACAAAGGTACAGCAGTTCAACCAAGATTAAGTAGTAAAAATTATAATTCACACAATTAATATTAGAAAACAGGCTTATATATTTATAAAAATCGAAATACAAATTTAAAAGTTCTAATCTACTCGTCCTCGTCATCATCATCATAATCAGATTCGTCCTCAATATTATGTCTGTATTCGTCTTCCGTATCGCTTTCCGTCTCTTCCACCTCTTTACCAATAATCTCCTCTTCGCTTTCTTCCTCTTCATGGTAGTATTTTGGTTCATCAATGAACTCTCAGAACGGGTCGTCTGTATCAAGATCATCCTCTGACCCGTAGCGAGGGATCGATTCGGAACTATACATCCAATTATCATTAGATGATTGGCTTCTTTCCGGTAAAGATAGTGGAGAAGACATTTTTGAATCTGTTCCGAATATTGAAAGAAACGAATTTGAGCAAAACCTATTTAGTATGTTTGTAATCCTGTAATGATGACCCTTTATATATTTTTAATCCTGGAATTCCAAAAGGTTTAAGCTCTCAAACGACGTGAACATGTCCCAAATTTATTTTCTGTCTTTTCCCATAAATTGTATAATTTTCAGGTGACTGTTCAGTTCTCGAAAACAGTTTAAAAGTTAATACAGTCATACATCAAGTTATTTTGTACTTTGAACACGTGAAGATTATTATTGTTTTAATATCTTATGGTAGAAAAATGCAGGGAGGAGTATGTTTACGATAACATAAATTAATGAAGTTAATTAAATTAAAACATATATAAAGGGCTATGTGTATAAAAACTTTGGTCTCTGGATTATGATAATGCGACCACGATCTCAGTGGGATCTGATAAATGATTCAGTAACTGCGACCGCGATCACTGTCTCGATTACAGTATCGCAATATTAAGGAAACGATGCAACTTAAACAGGTCATGACTGTGACATTGGTCGCAGTACAAATTCTGAACTTATGTTTGTTTCTAATATCAATACGAATTAGTAAAATGCACTGTGTAACAGCAGTAGAATGGAAATAAAGAAATCTCCATGAATTTTATAATAAATAAATGTATAAAATTGTTTATAAATTAAATTAGTAAAACAAACAGACCAATTTTACATCTATTTTTACATTTATAAAAAAAATGAGGTACATCAATGAATTGTCAACTGTCAGTCTTCAAATACCATCCTTCTTATAATTTCTGTTTCCTCATCCCAACTTTTCTCTCATCTGCGAGTATCATGTATGCAAGCTCGCTTCTTAGTCTCTGTACATCGGCAGCCGTCACAGTATCAATAGCTGATGAACTACCAAATGCTATACTTTCCATGTACTTGCATACATATACAGCGCAATCAACACTGAAAATTGTACAGGGAAATCATTAATTGACATTAGATTTCTGTACTCAAAAAAAGTAGAAAATATGATAGGTAAATGTCACAAAAAAATACCTGTTTAATGTTTTCGCCCTGAATGTGCTTTTTGAATGTCCTAATGAATTCGCACGTAGGCTTTAGGCTCAATCTCAGAGGACGAACCTTCACTTGTTGTTTACCTATAGATGAAGAAACATTAAAAACATTAGTTTAATGTTTATTTAAAAATAAAAGAAAATAAGACTACGACCTTCGTCGCAATAGAATTTAATAAATTATAATTCACTACGATCTAGGTTGATTGATATTTTACACTGTGGCTCCGGTCGCAATTTTTTAATTAAACAAAATAATTCACCAATTATGTCGTACATCGACCAAGGTCGCAGTGTAATATTTTAGTGTCCGATTAATCCAATCTAGTAGAATATAATACATCGCGACCAAAGTCGCATTGCAATTTTGTAATAAACCTAAAAATTTACCATGAGGAGACCTTTGCATCATCATACAGCGACCAAGGTCGCAATATTCAATCACGGTAACCTAGGTAACAGACTGCGACCATACCCCAATAAGGAGAGATTGAACATCAATATTGCGACATCTCAAATGATTTTTAAAACACCGCGACCAAGGTCGCATATATCTTCAACGCAAATTGAAACAACTGCGACCCGGGTCGACAGAAAAGAGAATAAAAAATAAATGATTTTTAAAACACTACGACCAAGGTCACATACATCTACAACGCAAATTGAAACAACTGCTACCCGGGTCGACAGAAAAGGGAATGAAAAACAAATGACTTTTAAAACACTGCGACAAGGGTCGCATACATCTAAAACGCAAATTGAAACAACTGCGACCCGGGTCGTCAGAAAAGGGAATGAAAAACAAATGATTTTTAAAATACTGCGACCAAGGTCGCATACATCTACAACGCAAATTGAAACAACTGCGACCCAGGTTGACAGAAAATAGAATGAAAAATTATTTATATTTGGTAAAACGGTGCGCCCAAGTCGCATACATCTAAAACGCTAACTCAAACATTTGCGACCCAGGTCGACTGAAAGGGAATGAAAAAATAAATAATTTTTAAAACGCTACAACCAAGGTCGCATACATCTACAACGCTAATTCAAACAACTGCGACCCAGGTAGACAGAGAAGGGAATGAAAAAACTAGAAAAAAATTGGACCTTTGTCACTGTGTTACAAAATTTATAAATTTAAAAAGCTATTCATGATCTCAAGTTTGCGAATCTTTTTCTTATTTGCGACCATGGTCGCAAGTTTTCCAAAAAAAAAAAGTGAAAGAAACGGAATCAAATCTGGAAAAAATATAACTATTAAAATCCACAAACCCTAAAAAAAATTGCTTTTGTTTCCCATTACCTTTTTCCGCGGATGATTTCTTTAGCGCCATATGTAGCAAATATATTTTTAAAAAACTAAGAAATTTTGTGCAGCAATAGAACTAATCTCTTCAGAATGATCAACTGAAATTTTAGACCTGTAAATTTTTGTGAAAGGAAATGTTTTACATACGGTAAAAAATTGTGAGGGAGGGTATTTTCGTCAAATACACTGTTGAGGTGACTGATAGTAATTTAGGCGGGATTTCTCTGGTTTTTGTCTGCCAAAATTAATGACAATTTCGTGGCTATTATGTTGCCACATCCCGCCGGCTGAGAAACTCTCTCAGCCGTCAGTTGAGTTACAGTTAGGGGTGAGCAGAGTTCGATTATAACCGAAATAACCGACCAAAAACCGAAACCCGAACCCGAACCGAACCGAACCGCTCTAATTCGGTCGGGTTTCGGTTTTGTGTTCAAAACCCGAATAGACCGAACCGAACCGAATTTCTCACCCTATATATTAACCTACTCAAATTCAATTTAGTGAATCATATAGTTCATAATAAAAACTGGTGGAAGCTTATCTCATTAGTTTTAGTAATACCATCTTTTTATATTGAATATGTGAAAGCAATATTAAGTACACCATCACAATTGAGAATAATATTTATATTAATATAGTTCTTTTTTTCATTCTTATCATTAAAAGTTAGTAATAATTATATGAGTTTTGATATAAGAGCTCAAATACGGTGTAAAAGTTTTAGAATATGAAATTTTCAATTCACATGAAGCTTAGAATCTTTTTCTTATTTCTAATTTGGGTAATAGATACTTGAGATTATAATATTAAAGGATGATAACATAATGGTGATTAAAAATGTAAGAAATGATGGTAATATATTGACCTAACCGAAAAAACCGAAAAACCGAACCGAACTGAGTTGATTCGGTTCGGTTCGGTTTCTAAGTCTAATCGGTTCGGTTCGGTTTTGCAAAAATTAGCAAAAACAGAACCGAACCGACCGATGCTCACCCCTAGGTACAGTAACCCCTATATATATATATATATATATATATATATATATAATATATATATATATATATATATATATATCAGCGACGGCTAAGAGACTCTCTCAGCCTGTTGTGACGTGGCTCAATATTTATCACACCACTAAGTTACGCCCGCTTATAGGAATAAGTTAAATTACTAAATACCCCTTGGTAAAAGGTACTTGCCCCGTTATTGTTTATTATTATTTTTCTCCCAATTTTTTACCGCTCGTTGTCAGATTTAGGTTATTGTTTATTATAATTTTTCCCCCTATTTTTTTATCGCTCTTTGTAAGATTTAGGTTATTGTATATTATTATATTTTTCCCTTTTTCTTTACCGCTCTTTGTCAGACTTAGGTTCTCCTTTTCTAGCCTGCCATAAAGTTTTCTCTGAAAATATCGATTTGCTCCACAGCTTTTTCTCTTTTTTATTTAATGTCGACGTCGGAGCAGTCTACTTCCCCTGCCAATTCTGGTCGCAGTCGTAAGCGATCTCTATCTCCTGATCTAAATATGGAGGATATATCATCTGGTTCAACTTTCTCTCAGAATATTGAAAGTAATGAAGGGTTGACATCTTTGCATGCTGATCAAGAAGTTTTTATTGTGTCAATTTTTTCCCGCAATTTCTTAAATGCAGAAGCTTTCTCTGTAGCGTATATGGAACTGCGACCTATATTTCGTTTTATAGAACAAAATAATCACTTGTTCTAAAGTTTAAGAACTGCGATCACGGTCGCAGTTTGATTTTAAAATAATCTCTGGCTGTAAAAGCTATTTTGTAACAGCGACCTAAGTCGCAGTCCTTATTGTTATAATTCTTACACGTTTCTATATCAATTATATCTAGTTTATACACTAAATCTTAAGAATGCGACTTAAGGTCGCAGTATATATTCATTAGAGAGTTGCACAGTTATTATTCTGGTTTTTAAAAAATCTGCTCATACGAAAAACTGCGACTACGATCGCAGTCTTTTAGTAAGAAGTTATATAGATTTCATTACATCTGCGACCTTGCTCGCAGGTTTAGTAATTACAGTTCAGACGTGTGATATTTAAAAAATATTTATATTTATGTAGTTCGTCAATTTGTTTTGTAGGATCTGAATGCACATGGAGAAATGTCTGGAAGCTCAAATATTTTTTTAGGGAAACAGTTTTTCACGGATGTGAAAGCATACAATTTCTACAATTCTTATGCAAGGAACAGAGGTTTTGGCGTGAGAAAAAAAGGAATAGATAAGTCACGGAGGCCTCCTCATGAAGTTATTTGCAGAAAATTTTGTTGCAACAAGGAGGGTGTGAAGAAGTTGTGTGACAAAAGACAAGAGGGGCTTACAGTGCACCATCGAATTGACACTAGAGTAGCGTGTCCTGCTGAGATGCATGTTCGTCTTCGTTTTTTATTTGACAGAAGATATGGGTTGTCACCAAATTTGTTGATTCTCATTCACATGAATTGTCAAGCCCGAATAAGGTACATCACCATTACTCTTACCAGACACATCGATCAAAGATTAGTAGAAGCATTATGAGCAATTTGGTTGATGTAGGAATGCGTCCTTCAATATTTCCCATGTTGTGAATGCAATGAGCCACAGAGAAGGTTGTAAAGAAGTAAGCCCGCAACAAGTTATTGATTTTACTCGTCAACGTAGAAATAACATTGGTCATGAGTCTATTGCGATCATCAAATATTTCCAAGAGAAAGCCGAGTCCGATCCAGAATTTTATTTTCAAGTGAAGTTGATAATGCAGACACACTTAGAAGCATTTTTGGGCTGATGGAAGAGCTATTTTCTCATATTTGAGGTTTTGTGATGTGATCGTTTTTGAAACAACATACAAGACTAATCACTTGACCTTGCTATTTGCTCTACTCACTGGAGTAAATCATCATCGGCAGTCAATTTTGTTGGCTGTGTATTGCTTGCTGATAAGCAGAGGGATATGTTTGTGTGGCTATTCTAAATATGGCTCAAGTGCATGCATGGAGTTGCACCGAAGTTGATTATTACTGATCAGGATGCCCAGATTGGTGATGCCATCAAGATGATTTTTCCAACTACTCGGCACCGGTACTGTTTCTGGCATGTACGGAAACATATTGCCGAGCAACAATCCGATGACAAACAAGTATGGAGAAGATATGGTCTCTGATTTTCATCATTGGTACACCTCCCGTGATATAAGCACATGCGAGGAGCGATGGCGACTGATGAATGAAAAATATCATTTAGAAGAAGAAGAAGAAGAAGACAGTTGGTTGTTGAAGATGCACAGACTGTATGGACACTGGGTTAATGCATATCTCAAAGATGTTTTCTGCGCTGGAATGACAACCAGCCAGAAGTCTGAGAGTATTAATTCTTTCTTTGATGGTTTTGTTAATGCAAACACGAAACTAGTAGAATTTGTTCACCAATATGATAAAACTGTTGCTGCCAGTCGTAGTTCTGAATCTCAACAAGACTTTCGGGATTTTAATTCTGTGCCCAACTGTGCATCGAATCCATATGAGATACAAGTTTCGAAGTTGTATACCCCGAAGATCTTTCAGTTGTTCCAAAAAGAATGGGCAGTTGTAACGACACTGTTTTCAGAAGAGTTGGAATACGATGGACCTGGATTAAAATATCTGGTTGGTGATTTTTCAGAATCAAAAGACAGCTGGGAAAAGGTAAGTTATGAGAAGCCTGATGAACTTCATGTGTCTTATAGTTGCTCATTATTCGAAACAGAGGGTATCCTTTGTAGACATATTCTGTGTATTTTGTGGCGCAATCACGTTACACATATACCAGAATCATATATACTTCAGAGTTGGAGGTTGGATGCTCGTTACAAAAATGTTGCAATTGAAAATGGTATTAGGCCTTTTCCCAGTCAAGGCACTCCACGGACGGCTAGAGATGTGGACACTTCGTTTCAAATTTAATGCAATTCTTGAAATGGTCGCCGATTCTGATATCCATCTTTCAAAGTTGGACGCAGTTTTGAAAAGATTTGCTAAAAAAACCACAAGTGAATACAAAGCCATGTCAGTAAATTATCACTCATCACAGTCTAAAACTACTATTGGTTCCAGTGGATCCGTCGTTATTCTGTGAGATGGTGAAGAATTGACTATACGCAATCCAATTGGTCCTGTACCAACCAAGAGGAGGCTTAGAACTGCATCTAGACTTAAGTCTGATTTTAAAGATTCTCTATATCAGAAGAAAGTGAAGCATCGAAGATATGAAAACTGTCAAGAGCTGGGCCATTACAGGACTGGTTATCCATTATTGGTATTAATTAAACATGTTATATAGTTCTTTCTAAAGATTTATGTTTAAAATTCTTACTTTTCTTTTTTAATTGCAGAAGAAGTTGTTTCATGTTGCGTCTATCTAGAAGGAATAAAGTGTTCATTTTGACAGCTTCAGTCATGAACTGCGACCAGGGTCGCACAACGCAGAGAGATTCATGTCGCATGCTGCGACTAGCGTGTCATTATAAGTAGATTTTTATATCATTTTTCACATCTACTGTACTTTTTATAATTAGTTGTACTTTAGAGTTTCACTATGACAAAGTTGACCTATATAGTTTACCTTTTAGTTACTTTAACATAGCGACTTTGGTCGCAAATATAAGCAGTGTATGGGGATAATCGCGACCGTGGTCGCAGTGCTTCTATGCTGGAAAATTGATTTGTTGCTTTTAAAATTGTCCCCCGTCTCTTAGTATTATTATAACATTTGAATATAGTTGAAATTTTTCGCTCAAATATAATTTCGACAATTTTGCCCTATGTTGTTCTGTATTCCACTGAACATAAAGTAACACTGCGATCATGGTCGCATTCATATTTGCCCATTTGAATATTGACTTTCACGCTGTCTACAATAGTTCCATGACTGCGATCAGAGTTGCAGTTGGCTGACGTTATTTTTTCTTGTCTTCGACAATAGTCGCAGCGTTTCCTTTTTTATTTAATTTTAACATCCATTTCGACAATTTTGCCCTATGTTGTGCTTTAGTCCACTGAACATATAGTAACGATGCGACCATGCGACTCGGTCGCAGTTCATATTTGCCCATTTGAATATTGTCTTTCTCGATGTCCACAGCAGTTTCATGACTGCGACCAGAGTCGCAGTTGGCTGACGATATATTTTTTTTACTGCGACAATAGTCGCAGCGTATCCCTTTTTTCTTAATTTTAACATCCATTTCGACATTTTTGCCCTATGTTATGCTTTAGTCCACTGAACATAAAGTAACACTGCGACCATGATCGCAGTTTATATTTGTCAATGAACTTAGAACTTCGACACTTTCTGCTTTAGAACTTGGCACCGTAGTTTCATGTTGCGTCTACCACATGAACAAAATTAGTGACAAAGGTACAGCAGTTCAACCAAGATTAAGTAGTAAAAATTATAATCACACAATTAACATTACAAAACAGGCGTATATATTTATAAAAATCAAAATACAAATTTAAAAGTTCTAATCTACTCGTCCTCGTCATCACCATCATAATCAGATTCATCCTCAATATTATGACTGTGTTCGTCTTCCGTATCGCTTTCCGTCTCTTCCACCTCTTTACCAATAATCTCTTCTTCGCTTTCTTCCTCTTCATAGCAGTATTTGGTTCATCAATGAACTCCCAGAACGGGTCGTCTGTATCAAGCTCATCCTCTGACCATAGCGAGGGATCGATTCGGAACATACATCCAATTATCATTAGATGATTGGCTTCTTACGGTGAAGATGGTGGAGAAGAGATTTTTTATTCTGTTTCCGAATATTGAAAGAGACGAATTTGAACAAAAGCTATTTAGTATGTTTGTAATCCTCTAATGATGACCCTTTATATATTTTTAATTCCGGAATTCCAAAAGGCTTAAGCTCTCAAACGACGTGAACATGTCCCAAATTTATTTTCTGCCTTTTCCCATAAATTGTATACTTTCCAGGTAACTGTTCAGTTTTCAAAAACAGTTAAAAAGTTAATATAGTCTTACATCAAGTTACTTTGTACTTTGAACACGTGACGACTATTATTGTTTTAATATCTTATGGTAGAAAAATGCAGGGAGGATTATGTTTACGTTAACATAAATTAATGAAGTTAATTAAATTAAAATATATATAAAGGGCTATGTGTATAAAAACTTTGGTCTCCCGATTATGACAATGCGACCACGGTCATAGTGGGACCTGATAAAAGATTCAGTAACTGCAACCGCGATCGCTGTCTCGATTACAGTATCACGATATAAGGAAACGACGCAACTCAAATAGGTCATGACTGCGACTTTAGTCGCAGTACAAATTTTGAACTCATGTTTGTTTCTAATATCAATACGAATTAGTAAAATGCACTGTGTAATAGCAGCAGAATGGAAATAAAGAAATCTCAATAGATTTTATAATAAATAAATGTATAAAATATTTATAAATTAAATTAATAAAACAAACAGACCAATTTTACATCTATTTTCACATTTATAAAAAAAATGAGGTACATTGATGAATTGTCAACTGTCAGTCTTCAAATATCATTCTTCTTATAATTTCTGCTTCTTCATCTCAATTTTTCTCTCTATCTGCGAGTATCATGTATGTAAGCTCGCTTCTTAGTCTCTGTACATCGGCAGCCGTCACAGTATCAATAGCAGATGGACTACCAAATTCTATACTTTCCATGTACTTGCATACATATACAGCACAATCAACACTGAAAATTGTACAGGGAAATCATTAAATGAAATTAGATTTCTGTACTCAAAAAAAGTAGAAAATATGATAGGTAAATGTCACAAAAAAATACCTGTTTGCTTGTTGGGGCATCTTGCGTATTTTATATATGTTTTTTTCATTAATTTACTGAAATCAATTTCAAAAATCTGTAATAACCTTTCTTTCTGCAATGTCAATAGAAAAAAATATCAATATTAATCAAATTAAATGCAAGTATTCAGTAATCGAAATATTAAAATTCAACTCGCCATTATTCTTTCATCTGTTTGATAAAGCTTTAATGTACTACTTGATTTGCAGCTGGGACCAAAGAGTTGTAAAAAAAATCCACTCTTATGTATGGTAAAATCAAATACCAACAAGGTCTAGTGAAATCCGGAATCCTTGGCACTGTGTTTGTGATTGATCGGGAAGAACATGGACTGCACATCAATTGTCCAGTTTTTCAACAACTACTTGACGAAATAATTTTAAAATCTCTACTTTTAGATACAACACCGTGCTGTGAACAACAAAAAATAAATTCAAAATGAATTCAAAGTATAAAAAACATTATGAAAACCAGATGTTATTCTGACAAGACAACAAACTGCGATCTTGGTCACAGTATTTTTTGGTTAAGATACTTTATGCTGCGACCTTGATCGCCATCATCGGTATCCATGTTTAATATTTAAGCATTTCTTAGCAACCCCGTCTGTTATATTAACATGCATTGCGACCAAGGTCGCAATGTTGTTATTGATTAAGACTGTCGCCAGCAACTGCGACCAAGGTCGCAACCTCCATTACTCAATTGATATTCGTGGGGATTAATAAAATCATCGACTGTGACCTAGGTCGCAGTACTTTCGTTATGCCTTATCAGCAGTAAAAACTACTAATAGAATATTTAACGTTCAAAAATTTAATTCACTAAATTAATTAGAAAATTGATATTTCAATTAACCGTAAAGGAGAAAATAGATGTTTACCCAAGCTTCGCTCCGAAAGAATATACTTTTTAATCCTCCTCTTTTCTCTAGATGCTTCATGTAGAAATGAATTATATTGGCATCTAAATCTCTACAGAACACCAGGTCCTCAATGTCATTTTTTTCAACAATGATTCCGTTGTCAGTATCCTGATATGCAGTAGATCTGCAAGATATTCAAAACAAAGTTAAGAATTATATTGTTCTAATATAAATATCTAATATTTTTTGATATAATTTAAAATAAAATTAATTAACTTACTCAGAGAAGGCCTTGTCCAAGAAATTTTAATGAGAGCTTGTTGATGTGGCTGCAGAATTCTGTATGCAGTGGTTTCAGTCAATTTCCTGATTTTTGGCTGAATGTCGGAAATCTGTTCGTTGCCGAAACCAATGGCAGAAGTCTGAGCCGCAGGCTGTGGAAGAGGATGTTCATTAATTTTCTTTCTTTATTTTGGATAAACGAAGTCGGAGTCATCGCGATCTCTTTCAGCGTGCTTGCGTTCTTTGACTCCCCTTTCTATCGTTCATTTAGAGTAATTTAAAACTTTTCTTTTTAAGGATTGCTTCTGAGCCAGAGTCTGTTCTTAAATTTTTCTTCAGAAGCTCTATCTTTTTGGACTTCAAGCATCTGTTGAGTTATATTTAAAGAAAAAGTGGGGAAATCTTCCCCAGCAATAGTTACTTTAAATTCAGAACCCTTGATTTCCTCTTCTTCCATTTTTTTTCTTTCTTTTCTTCTGCCTGCTTCTCCATCTGCTCCCTCATCATTTTCTGCTTTCTCTCCTCTTCTCCCTTCCTTCTCCTCTCCTCTTCTTTCATCCTCTCCTTCCTCTCTTCCCCCTCTTTCTTCCTTTTCTCCTCAATAATTTTACGAATTTTGTCCTCCTGCGCCCTCACCTGCCTTTTCTTCTCCTCCTCTACCTTCCTCCTCTTCTCCTTTTCCTGCTCCTCCTCTTCTTTCCTCCTCTTCTCCTTCTCCTTCGTCTCCTCTTCCCTCCTCCTTTTCTCCTGCTCCTCATCTTCCCTCCTCCTCTCCCCCTTTTCCTTCTCTTCCTCTTCCCTTCTCCTCTCCTACTCCTCCTCTTCCCTCCTCCTCTCCTCCTTTTCCTTCTCCTCCTCTTCCCACCTCCTCCTCCTCCCCTGCTCCTTCTCTTCCCTCCTTCTCTTCTCCTTCTCCTTCTCCTTCTCCTCCGCAGCAGTGGCTGCTCTTAGCAAGTCTTTTTCTTTCACTTTTAATTTTCTCTGCTGCTTTTTTATTTTTCTCTTCTCTCTCTTCTTTTTTTCTTTAATTCAGCCTTGAGTGTGTTCTCAGTCTCCATTTTTTCAATTTTTCTTTCTACCTGATAAACATATGCTCTCAAGTACTGATTTTCATTCCTCAAAACTTCAATTTCTTCTGCTTGTTCATCCCGTGGTGGTGCCAAATAACTTGCAATAGTTGGTTCTTGTTCACTCATTCGTTCCTCAACTATTTCGGCTGCTTCTGATTCCGTTTCTACCGGGATGTTAGCTTCATTATGTTGGTCCCGATATGATGCCAATTGCGGAACTTTTTCTGTTGGCACTTATGGATCTAAAATACAAAGTCAACACAAATACTAAACAAAGAAGGATTAAAGTTAATCAAATAAACTTGCAGTAAAGGAAATCAAATCTCAGAAAAGTTTAGACAAACGCAAACACGAGAGATGTATTCTGGTTCGGTCCTCGTGACCTACATCCAGTCCCCAAGCCACCCGCTTGAGATTTTCCTTTGTCCTTGATTTTGTACACCCAAAATCACAACCATGCACACCACTTGACAAATCCCCTTTGCCAAATGTGTACACCTTCTCTCTACACCAAGAGAACAAACTTCACCTTGTACAACTGCTTCTACACCAAGAAGATACCCGTGTACAATGATTGCTTTGAGTATTATAACACTTTCCTATAAGCCTTGGTATTGTGTATGAACGTGGACAAGGTCTAGTATAGGAGACAAACTTCAGAGAACTTCACAAAGGAATTTGAATTTGGTGAAGAACTGAAGTGGAAATCAGTTTTCAGGTTTGGCAGAATTTTGATTTTGAAAACTGAAGATTAGGATTGGTGTTTGGCCTTTAGAATAACAACCCTTTATATAGCTGCACTCTAGGGTTAGTTAGGGTAGTTATAGGTGCAATTCAAATGATTGAAATATTGGAAAACGTTGCACAAAAGACCAGATAACAGAAACTGTCTAACAGTCAGAAACTGCCTATAGTCGACTTGCCTTTTGAGTTAGTCGCTATACAAGGCAATTTTTCAAAGGTTAGTCGACTAGTATTGACTATAAGTCGACTAGGTCAAGGTAAGCTCAAGTGACAGGTTTCTGGATAACTGAATCAAGTCGACTGCAACTACTTTATAAGTCGACTAGGCCAGGGATTAGTCGACTAGGGGAATAGGGTTAGTCGACTACAAGGTCTATTAGTCGACTAGGTTTGTCTGTCAAGTCGACTAATGGACAAACAGAGAGTTGGGTTTCTTTTGGACAAATGACTAGTCGACTAGGGGGTTTGGGTTAGTCGACTACCAAATGGATTAGTCGACTATAAGGAGTTATAAGTCGACTATATAGACATGATATGTGTGTGCATCAAGGCTTTTGACATGCTATTTCACAATTACAAACCACATCATATCAACTCTCTTTGGGACATCTTGATCATGAAGAACTCTTGATTCGTCGTGTGTTAGAGCTCCAAATGAAATGCTTCACAAAAATCTTCATCAAAACATGTTCCAACATTCTCCCCCTTTTTGATGATGATGCTTTGTGTGCACAAGTGCTCCCCCTGCAGAAAATATGTTATATTTTCTCCCCCTGCAGAAATTGGGTTATAACAAATATAGAAATACTTTATTCTCCCCCTGAAACAAATATATCATTAAATATATAAATATATATATATGTGTGTGTGTGTGTGTGTGTGTGTTTCTTATCAACTTTTATATGGTACCTGCAAGATAAACGTTAGATGGTACCAAACATAAAAGAACACAATTAACCTTTGGGAGACCAAACCCATTTAGAATTTGGTTTCCACCTGTTAGTATACACATAATTGCATGAATCACATATATCATGAATGTATGATGCAATATAGGCATTTTTATCATGAATACTTAAATTCTTAGGAATCCATATAAACTTATTTTTCTTAGACTTTCTTTTTACAAAAGAACTATATGGATTACTACAATATGAAGATTTTTCAACAAATCCAATACCATAACTATTATGTGACAACTTCTGAAAAGATAATAAATCATTCAATTTTTCTTTTCCTTGATTGAACTTAGTCACATTTTCAACATATCTTCATATTTCTTTTTGAAAACTGAAATATCTTTATCTAAAATAGAAATCCTTTTATTCAAAGACTCAGTTTCCTTTTTAAGAAAAATGTTCTCTTTTATAAACTTCTCATTATCATTTTTCAAAGATGATATGACTTTTTCAAACTCATTTTGTTGAGAATTTATAGAAGATACTTGTAAAGCATAACATGAATTTTCCTTTAAAAGTTTTTCATTTTCTTTTGATAAAACTTTATTTTTCAGTTTTTCATTTTTCAGATCATTAAATAATTCATGAAATGCATCAGAAAGTTCAGTAAATGATACCTCATCATCTTCTAGTGCCATGTAACAGAGATTGACACGTTCTGTGGTTTCTTCTTCGTCAGAAGATGAGGAATCACTGTTCTCCCATGAGGCTTCATAGTTTTTCTTCTTTCTGAATTTTTTGCTCATGTATTTGCCTTTATTCTTGAGCAATGGGCAATCCATCTTCATATGACCTGGTTTATTGTAATTAAAGCATTTGAATTTATCTTCCTTTAGAAATCTCCTGAATTTCTTTGAAAGCATTGCCATCTCCTCTTCATCGTCATTGGAATCGTCCGTGTCGGAGGATGCATGGAAGGCAAGTTCTTTCTTCTTTGAGTGGTGTTATCGTTCATCCTTCTTTCTTTCTTCTAACTGCACTTCATATCCCATTAGATTACCGATTAGGTTTTCTAATGTCATAGTTGAGAGATCATTCGCCACTTCAATTGCGGTTGTCTTCTTCTCCCATTCTGGTGTTAGTGCACGAAGGATCTTACGAACTTTTTCGACTTGGGTGTAGTCCTTTCCAAGGGATACTAAGAAATTGGTAATGTCGGTGAATCTTGTAACCATTTCGGATATGGTTTCATTCTCCTCTATTTTGAATAATTCAAACCTGTGGACAAGAACAGATATTTAAGACTCTTTAACTTTATTTGTGCCTTTGTGTGTTACCTGAAGAGTATGCCATATTTGATGTGCAGAAGTGGCTGTTGACACTCTGTTGAACTCTTCTTTGGTTAATGCACAGAACAAGGCATTCATCGCTTTGGCGTCAAGGTTCGCATTCTTCTTTTGATCATCACTCCAAGTATTGTAGTTGGTTGTTGGCTCGGTGTACGATGCTTCAACGATGTTCCAAAGTTCGTAGTTGAGCGATTGCAAGTAGATCTTCATTCTACACTTCCAATAGTTGTAGTTGGATCCGTCAAATAGCGGTGGACGTTGTGTAGAATGTCCTTTGAATTATGATGATGAAAACTCCGTTGCCATCCTTGCTTGTTATTGACTAGGTATGCAGGGCTTGTATGCCGAATGTGAGACCTTGCTCTGATACCAAATGTTGGTCCTCGCTCTAATACCAATTGTTGGTCCCGATATGATGCCAATTGCGGAACTTTTTCTGTTGGCACTTATGAATCTAAAATACAAAGTCAACACAAATACTAAACAAAGAAGGATTAAAGTTAATCAATAAACTTGCAGTAAAGGAAATCAAATCTCAGAAAAGTTTAGACAAACGCAAACACGAGAGATTATTCTGGTTCGGTCCTCGTGACCTACATCCAGTCCCCAAGCCACCCGCTTGAGATTTTCCTTTATCCTTGATTTTGTACACCCAAAATCACAACCATGCACACCACTTGACAAATCCCCTTTGCCAAATGTGTACACCTTCTCTCTACACCAAGAGAACAAACTTCACCTTGTACAACTGCTTCTACACCAAGAAGACACCCGTGTACAATGATTGCTTTGAGTATTACAACACTTTCCTATAAGCCTTGGTATTGTGTATGAACGTGGACAAGGTCTAGTATAGGAGACAAACTTCAGAGAACTTCACAAAGGAATTTGAATTTGGTGAAGAACTGAAGTGGAAATCAGTTTTCAGGTTTGGCAGAATTTTGATTTTGAAAACTGAAGAGTAGGATTGGTGTTTGGCCTTTAGAATAACAACCCTTTATATAGCTGCACTCTAGGGTTAGTTAGGGTAGTTATAGGTGCAATTCAAATGATTGAAACGTTGGAAAATGTTGCACAAAGACCAGATAATAGAAACTGTCCAACAGTCAGAAACTACCTATAGTCGACTTGCCTTTTGAGTTAGTCGACTATACAAGGCAATTTTTCAAAGGTTAGTCGACTAGTATTGACTATAAGTCGACTAGGTCAAGGTAAGCTCAAGTGACAGGTTTCTGAATAACTGAATCAAGTCGACTGCAACTACTTTATAAGTCGACTAGGCCAGGGATTAGTCGACTAGGGGAATAGGGTTAGTCGACTACAAGGTCTATTAGTCGACTAGGTTTGTCTGTCAAGTCGACTAATGGACAAACAGAGAGTTGGGTTTCTTTTGGACAAATGACTAGTCGACTAGGGGGTTTGGGTTAGTCGACTACCAAATGGATTAGTCGACTATATAGACATGATATGTGTGTGTGCATCAAGGCTTTTGACATGCTATTTCACAATTACAAATCACATCATATCAACTCTCTTTGGGACATCTTGATCATGAAGAACTCTTGATTCGTCATGTGTTAGAGCTCCAAATGAAATGCTTCACAAAAGTCTTCATCAAAACATGTTCCAACACATTATGTGTATGTTCTTCTTCTTCTTCTTCTTCCTCCTCTCCTCCTTCAACAGGAAGGCCAATCATATTTCTTTCATCATTAGAGATGTTGGCCATTCGACACAAAATCTGAAAAAAAATTTAAACTAAAATCTTATAAAAATCTTATAGTTGTATCGCAGATGAATGAAACATTTACTAGAATAGCTAACAAGGAATTGCGACCTAGGACGCAGTTATAAGTATTAAATCAGACAAATAATTCCTTATTGCGACCATGGTCGCACCACAAATCAAAGGAATAATTATAACTGTGACCATGGTCACAGTTTATTTACAACGACTTATCAAGGAAATGCGACCATGGTCGCACACAATTGTGCTGCACATAAAATGAACTGCGACCGAGGTCGCAGTCCATTTAAATGTATAAAATTTTAATCAACAGTATATGGTCTTTAATATTTAAAAACTTACGATATGTGCGTCAACCTCATTTAGATCAAGTTCAAGCAGAGCTCTGCTAATGTTTTGGAGGTCCCATCTTACTGCGCGTGGGGTTTTGTCCTCCAAACCAGACCTCGGCTCAAAAATAAGAGCCCTCTCACTGAGCCAATACTGCAAAATGCATAATTAAATTAGTTTACACAAATATTCACAAGATATCAGGAAATTTCATACAATGTTTGCCAAATATGATATTCATACTTATAATAATTTGTACGGAGCACCCTTATAGCTTGTACGTGGTGTGCCTGAAAATGTCCATTGACTCAATTAGGAATTGCCAAACAGCTTTAGCCCAGTATATTGTCCTCATCAGCTGCATATTGGCAATCTGTTCCACAATATACCACGGCACCGTGCATTTACTGCCAGAAAAGAATAGAGTGGCTGACATATATAGGATGATTATTGTCGTAAAAACTTGAGCTGCAAGTCTTTGTCTGTCTCTTATAATTTCATTTATAGTCACTTGCTGCTTAAACTATTCATCCTTAGTCACATCTAATTCACTCCTCCTTCTTTTCTTGACCAGAAGATCATCCAAAGCTTCTTCAATAGATACTTTCGTGATCTTCTTTATATTAGGAAAATAATGTTTTATAACCCCTCTGTCCTTCATTGTACACGTCTTATTCATAATAAAATCCGCCCCAATGATAGGTAGACCAAAAGTTAGGGTAACATCCTCCACTGTTAACTCAATTTGTTTGCCTCAATTCTAAAGGTCCTTGTATCCCTATCATACTAGTCTATAATTCTCAGTACACTTATGTTTGATTTTAGACCTTTTCACCTCCAAATTCCTCATTGTAAAAGGCCATGAAGATTGGGCCAAACGGGGACTTCTTCATCGCATCTATGAAATCGCCCTGAATGTTCTTTTTGAATGTCCTAATGAATTCGCACATAGGCTTTAGGCTCGATCTCAGAGGACGAACCTTCACTTGTTGTTTACCTATAGATGAAGAAACATTAAAAATATTAGTTTAATGTTTATTTAAAAATTAAAATAAAATAAGATTGCGACCTTGGTCGCAACAGAATTTAATAAATTATAATTCACTACGATCTAGGTCGATTGATATTTTACACTGTGGCTTTGGTCGCAATTTTTTAATTAAACAAAATAATTCACCAATTATATCGTACATCGACTAAGGTCGCAGTGTAATATTTTAGTGTCCGGTTAATCCAATCTAGTAGAATATAATACATCGCGACCAAAGTCGCATTGTAATTTTGTAATAAACCTAAAAATTTACCATGAGGAGACCTTTGCATCATCATACAGCGACCAAGGTCGCAATACTCAATCATGGTACCCTAGGTAACAGACTGCGACCATACCCCCAACAAGGAGAGATTGAACATCAATATTGCGACATCTCAAATGATTTTAAAAACACTGTGACCAAGGTCGCATACATCTACAATGCAAATTAAAACAACTGTGACCCAGGTCGACAGAAAAGGAAATGAAAAATTATTTATAATTTTTAAAACGGTACGACCAAGGTCGCATACAACTAAAACGCTAATTCAAACAATTGCTACCCAGGTCGACTGAAAGGGAATGAAAAAAATAAATAATTTTTAAAACGCTACGACCAAGGTCGCATACTTCTACAACGCTAATTCAAACAACTGCTACCCAGGTCGACAGAAAGGGTATGAAAATAATAAATAATTGTTAAAAAGGTAAGACTAATGTCGCATACATCTATAACGCTAATTCAAACAACTGCGACCCAGGTCGACAGAAAAGGGAATTAAAAAAACTAGAAAAAAATTGGACCTTTGTCGCTGTGTTACAAATTTTATAAATTTAAAAAGCTATTCATGATCTCAAGTTTGCGAATCTCTCTCTTATTTGCGACCATGGTCGCAAGTTTTCAAAAAAAAATGAAAGAAACGGAATCAAATCTGGAAAAAAATATAACTATTAAAATCTACAAACCCTAAAAAAAATTTGCTTTTGTTTCCCCATTACCTTTTTCCGCGGATGATTTCTTTGGCGCCATATGTAGCAAATATATTTTAAAAAACTAAGAAATTTTGTGAAACAATAAAACTAATCTCTTCAGAATGATTAACTGAAATTTTAGATTTGTAAATTTTTTTTGAAAGGAAATGTTTTACATAAGGTAAAAAGTTGTGAGGGAGGGTATTTTCGTTAAAGAAACTGTTGAGGTGACTGATAGTAATTTAGGCGGAATTTCTCTGGTTTTTTCCGCCAACAATTTCGTGGCTATTATGTTGCCACGTCCCACGGCTGAGAAACTCTCTCAGCCGGCAGCTGAGGTACAGTAACCCCATGTGTGTGTGTATAATACACACACACACACACACACACTATATATATATACACACACACACACATGGGGTTACTGTACCTCAGCTGCCGGCTGAGAGAGTTTCTCAGCCGGCATGACGTGGCTTCATATTAGCCACAGAGACGCCAAAAATTTAGGCGGTAAAAAGAGACCCTCAACCACTTTTCATTGCCTAATGACTGAAATACCCTCAGTTTCACTTTTAACCTGCTACAACTGTTTCTCCACTAAAAAATTACAGATCGAAAAATTTTGAGCTTTTTCAAACAAAAAAATTACAGATCTTGATAACTAAATTTTAGAAAAATAATTTATTTTAAAAGAATGCAACCATTGCCACACTAATGTTCAAGTTTTTTTTGAAAGATGTTTTAATCACAATAAAAAATTATTACCGGGACTTGAAACAGTTTTTTTTTGTTTTCTGAAACTGCAATCGAAGTCGCAGTTTCTAAAAAGAAAAATTTTGGATTTAATTTTTTAATATTATTTTCACTTTTTATATTTATTTTTGTTTTACATTGCAAGGTCGTAGTATTGTAGCCTTTTGTTTATTTTTTCGATTAGGGTCGCAGTATTTTTTCGACCTTCCTAAGCTAAATAGGATACTCCGATCGTGGTCGCAGTCTTATGAAATAAGAGTCGCAGTCAATGAAAGCAGTGACAATAATCTCGTAAATTAATTAATTAAGATGATTAGAAGATTGCGACTTCGGTCGCAGTCTTATGTAACTACATCGCAGTATGTTTTTGACCTTCCTACGCTAAATAGGATACTGCGACCGTGGTCGCAGTCTTATGAAATAAGAGTCGCAGTCAATGAAAGCAGTGACAATAATCTCGTAAGTTAATTAATTAAGATGATTAGAAGATTGCGACTTCGGTCGCAGTCTTATGTAACAGTCTCTTTGAGAATATTTTGTTTGATAACAATGTGACCTTGGTCGCAGATGTAAAGAAATCTATAACTTCTAAATGTTTTGTTTGATAACGTCTGAATTGTAATTACTAAAACTGCGACCAAGGTCGCAGATGTAAAGAAATCTATAACTTCTAAATAACAGACTGCGACTGTGGTCGCAGTTTTTCGTATGACCAGATTTTTAAAATCGTGAATAATAACTTTACAACTTTCTCATTAATATATACTGCGACCTTAAGTCGCATTCTTAAGATTTAGTGTATAAACTAGATATAACTGACATGGACACGTGTAAGAATTATAAAAAAAAGGACTGAGACGTAGGTCGCACTTACAAAAAAAGATTTTACAGCCGGAGAATGTTTTAAATACAAACTGCGACCGTGATCGCAGTTCTTACACTTTAGTGTATTAACTTACTGGTCGCAATTCATAAATTTTAGTGTATTAAATTTAAAAGGTGCGACTGAGATCGCATTTAACAAAACTGTGAAATTCTTTCTAAAAAAGCAGTACTTTAGAACAAGTGATTATTTTGTTTTGTTAAACAAAATATAGGTCGTAGTTCCATATACTCTACAGAGAAATCTTCTACATTTAAGAAATTGCGGGAAAAAATTGACAAAATAAAAACCTCTTGATCAGCATGCAAAGATCTCAACCCTTCAATACTTTTAATATTCTGAGAGAAAGTTGAACTAGATGATATATGGTCTATATTTAGATCGGGAGATAGAGATCGCTTACGACTGCAACCATAATTGGCAGGGAAAGTGGGCTGCTCCGACGTCGACATTAAATAAAAAGGAGAAAAACCTGATCCGGAAATCGCTATTTTCAAAAAAAAACTTTATGGCAGGCAGGAAAAGAAAACCTAAATCTGACAACGAGCGAAAAAAATAGGGAAAAAATAATAATAAACAATAACCTAAATCTGACAACGAGCGGCAAAAAAATAGGAAAAAAATAATAATAAACAATAACGGGACAAACACCTTTTACTGAGGGATATTTAGTAATTTAACTTATTCCAATAAGCGGGCCGCAACTTAGTGGTGCCACGTCGCCGCGGGCTGAGAGAGTCTCTGAGCCGTCGGCAGATACACATTTCTCTCATATATATATATATATATATTATATATATATATATATATATATATATAATATATATATATATATATATATATATATATATATATATATATATATAATATATAATATATATATGCCCCCAAATTTTTTATATTGTGCCACGTCGCCGCGGGCTGAGAGAGTCTCTGAGCCGTCGGCAGATACACATTTTTCTCATATATATATATATTATATATATATATATATATATATATATATTATATATATATATATATATATATATATATATATATATATGCCCCCAAATTTTTTATATTATATATATATATATATATATATATATATATATATATATTATATATATATATATATATATATATATGCCCCCAAATTTTTTATATTTTGAAATTTGCTACCAGATCATTAGATCATTGATATTGTCTATGTCCCTTAAAATTTTTAAGCCAAAAAATTTTGCTCCTCAACTGTTATTGTTTAAGAATAAAAAAAATTCTCTTTTCTTTTGTTAAAACACAAAAAATGACTAATCTACCTCTAGATACTCTAATTAAGCCTCTAATCCTAATATCTTTCTTCTTCTTTCCTCGAGTTGTGAAAGGAAAGAGGACCGCGGCCCAGTGGAGAGAGCGGGGGGGGGGGGGGGAGAGAGAGAGAGAAGGGGGGAGAGGCCAATGACTTTTTTTTTTCTATTTTTATTTTATTTTTCTTAAAAAAATAAGGGCATAACGCGTAGTTTATTTGTTTTTCATCCAAAAGTAGAGATAATTTTTATCAATCAAAATATTGAGAGGTGCGTAAAAAATATCAATAATTTGGAGGATAAATTTTCTAAATATAAAAGATTTCACGGTATATATCTAATAAACCCTAACTAATATTATCAAGTAACCATAACTAAAATATAAAATGTTATATTGTTTGTGAATAAAAAATTGTGATTTATTTAAGACTATAAGATATGTAAAAGAGTGATGAAGTCAATGTTAAATTAATATTCATTTAAATTTAGACATGATATATAGCTTATCTAAAGCAATATAAAATTATAAAAAGTTATTACAAATTGGCATTTATCATTGGCTTATCTAAAAAGAAATGAGAATAGAAAAGATAATTCATAAAATTATAATTTTCATATGATTTTTTAAATATTAATACAATATTGTTAGTGTTTATGTACTCAAATAACATCGAATATAGAGAAAAAAATAGTTGGTTAGCTACCGGTCGTAAATAAGGATAAAAAGATAGAGATAAATATTTAGTTTGAGTAATTTCAGATAAGAGAGAGTGTTTGCTTTTTACATTTTTTAAAGTTACTTAAATAGCCTTGGTTCAAAGCTCTATTTTTAAAATTCTTTGTAGCAATGAAAAAAAAAAAAATCAAAGTGGGCAAAAGTGACAGACAGAGTTTTTTTCGTCAAATTCGAGTTTCATGACACATAAAGCTACAAGTAGTTCATGGAGACTCTTGGTTCCCAACCCCCACAAAAAAAAAAAAAACAATTGTTTACTTTTCAGCAACAACGCTCCTATCCTTTATTTTTTGTTCACTTTACCGTCAACTCTGCAACTTCTGTTAAAAATGAATTGTGTAGTAACCAAAATGCCCTTTTTGGTCTAAAAATATTTTCAATCTCTTCATCTCTTATGGAACCCAATTTCTTTCCCTCTCCCTCTCCCAAACCTAAATCTGATTCTTATTATTTTCCTTCTGCCCCAAACCTAAATCCAATTCCTCTCTCTCTCTCCCCCCCCCCATCCTTCCTCAATCAAAACCCTTGCTCAGGCTGTGTGACAACCTGCTGAGGAGGTACGCATTGGGGCTAGTGGAGGAGGCAAAGGCAGAGGTGACGGAGGAGTACATGAGATTGTCTTTGCACTGTGAAGAAATTTTTAGAGTGTTGATTAATTTAATTTCTTTGCGGGGTTGGGAAGATTTTTTGTTAGATTATGAGAATGTATGAACCAATGAGTTCTAAAGATTTATTAATTTCTGAAAATGAAATTATAGTATTATTTGTCTCAAATTATTCAATTATCTGTAAATTCTATAAACTTTTCAAACTATAAAGAAGAAGAGAGTTTTGTAACTTGTGTTGTCTTCACGTAGTTCTTTTGGAAGTTATTGCATATAGAGCTTACCCAATCGTACAATCTTGCATTATGTGCATCACTCATTTGAGAAAGTGTTGATCATCTCGTCAGCTTCATTTGATTCGTCGATTGAGACATAATAGATCGTGATCCGAGTCTAGATTGATCGGAAACTCTAATTGTTGAGTCTACTGTGAGAATTTTTTTTTTTTGGAGGGAGTGAAGAATTGTGTTTGGGTTCGGGAGAGAGGAAATTTGGTGTGGACGTGTATAGGAGATCGGGGAGGAACAAGACAAAGCAGGTATATAATAAATAAGAGGATTTTGGCAACTGAACAATTTATTTTAAAGAAAAGTTGGGGAGTTGGTGGCGGAGGGAGACAAAGTGAACGAAAATTAATGCTAGGGGGTATTGTTGTCAAAAAACAAACATTGAGGGAGTTTTCAATATCCCCTGATTTATATTTGCACAACGAGAGCTTTTTCTTTCTTTACATGAACTTATTTTTATTTCTATAATTCAGTTATTTTTTATTACATTTTTTTTTAGAAAAATAGAAAATCTCAAATAACTCTAAGTAGCGGAACCATAAAGAAGAAAAGAAAGTGAGATTGCTTTCGAGGCTTTACCAAAGGAGTAAAGTGTGCCACCCACAATTTTTTTCAAATATTTTTCGGAAACAAGTTTCTTAGTCACCATGGATGCATAAAGAGAAAAAGAAAATGCTAAACCTCCCTGCTAACGCTGGATTAAAATTTAGCTACAAGGGCTGACATGTGGGTTCCACCCATTAATGGGTGGCATTTGTGGGCATATTATAGGGGAGAGAGAAGGAGGCACAATCTTTTGCTTTATTTATTTATTATTATTTATTATTATATTTATTATTTTTGACTTGTTACTCATGCATGATGTGTAAATAAAATAAATTGCATTAATATTGTTGGCATATCTTGTAAAATATATAAATTAAAAGGCTCTAAATTAAAGGAGAATTTTGCAGCCCCCTATGTCAAATCGTAATTAGAAAAAATTCAGCTTCATAATTTTATTCGCTTCAGCCACCATCTTTTTTAAACCAATCAGGTGCGCTTACGTGTTAAGCGCGAAAGCACTCCTCAGTGGAAAAAGACGCAAATGCCTTACATTTATCGATTCGAAAAAAACGGGCCACTTTGAAAATACGGACTGTTAGTGCCCGATTTCTGAGGACTACGATTATAATTGTAGTTCTCAGAAAAATGCCCTATGTCTAATGACTGTGACCATGATCGTATTTCTCACAAAAATATCATATTGAGGACTGCGACCACTCACAAAAATGCTATATTTATGAGTCTTTATAGGACTGCGACTATGATCGCAGTCCTCACAAAAATGTCTTATTTTTTAGTTTTTATAGGACTGCGATTATGATCGCAATCCTCAGTATTTTGACATGATCGTAGTCCTCATTATTTTGATGTTTCAGACTTTTTATAGGATTGCGATCATGATCGTCAATTCTCACAAAAATATCTTATTTTTTTTAGTCTTTATTAGGATTGTGACCATGATTGCAATCCTCACATAGGATTGTGAGCATGAGTCGCAATCTTCATATTAGCATCATCATCATCAGCAAACCCCATTCACCGGCATTGAATGATCCCCAATTTTTTCTAGATTTAAATACCACATATATCACAAAACTCAAAAAAACTCATCACGAGCACGAGCAAACGAGATCTGCAAAAGGTCAATTCTAAAGAAAAATTTGGTCCAGGGGCTCCACCCCCTGAGACCCCCAGGAGGGGGTTCCCCGCCCCTTTTCCAACCCCCACAACACCCTGAGCGCACGGGTCAACTTGCGAATTACTCTGCGTTGGGGTCAGAATTGAGGAGATAGTCCAGAGCCCGTCACCGGGAATTCGGCTACACTCTTTGGTATACTTAGTGTGTTGCAATTAGTTTTTAATTTCACGTCATTTGTCATTAGATTAGCCATACACATATTCACCCCCCTCTAAGTGTATTTTCAATTGGTATCAGAGCCTACGCTCTTGATATTAGGTTTAACCACCTAGGAGTGAGATCTTGGCTAGCTAATTTAGATTTACATTTGCACACATACTATTTATATACTCATGGATTACCTTACCCCTCCCATGTTTGATGCTTTCAACATCGATATATGGAAACTTAGAATGAGTGCCTATTTAAAAACCCTAGGAATGCATGTTTACCTTACTACTACCAAGAAATCTTATCTTGATAATAACAAGCGTATAAAAGCCAATACACAAGCCTTAGAGGTACTTAGACGCACTCTTAGCAAAGATTATCTTTTTATGATTTCTCATTGTGATTTCATTTTTGCAGTGTGGAACATTTTGACCTCTCCCGTGCTACAAACGATGAAACGTGTGGAGAAGAAATCTAGTGGAGATGAGTCCGACGATGCTTGCTACATGGTCCAAGGGAATGACTCCCTTGAGGTACATTCGGAGACTCAACTATATGATTGTGCTAGCTCTTCTAATGATGATCATGATAGTATGAATGCTTATGCATTAAATGAAAAGCTTTCCATATTTTGTGAAAACTTGCTATAAAGATATAAACTTTTGAAAAAGAAAAGTTTTGCATTAAAAGAAGAAAATAAAAATTTGTCTTCTAAACTTGATATTATTTTGCAAGAGAGGGATGAGATTTAATTGAAAGGGACTCATTGAAATTCCAACTTAAGCTTGCCCTAAATGAAAAGAAAATTTTAAAAAGTAAAAATTGTGATGATGTTTTGAAGAAAAATGAGTTTTATCTTCAAAACTTGATTTTGTTTTAAAAGAGAGCAATTCTTTGAAAAAAATTGATTTAATTTCAAAAGAATTGGATTTGGTTATAAAGGAAAACTCTTCTTTGAAAAATGATTTTGATGCTCATGTTTGTCATGTTCCTATTGCTTCTTCATCTATTGATAAACATGTTGGTTGCTCCACTTTGTTTTCAAGCATTAATAATGATATTTGCATATTGAAGAAAAGTGTTGATTGTTTGGGCTCCACTTTGAGCCAATGTGCCATGATCTACATACGTTTGGAATCCATGTTTCGCAAGAAACATGCTCCTCATATGCATGCACACAAATCACGGCATACGCATGCTCATCCAGTGTTCAAAAAATCAGATTAATCGGCTAATTAATCCTATGCGCTAAGTGGGGGGCATAATTTACCATTAATCGCCCTAATTATTCGTTTGGGCGCTTAATCGTGGTTAAAACGATTAAGCGCCCATTTAATGTGTTATGCGCCGTGTGGATCCCTACGCGGATAGGAACCCGACCCGAAACCCGACCCGTGTCTTAAATATCAAAATTAGGGTTTTTTCCCCAATCCCTCATTTCACTCAGATCTCTCTCTCTCTCTCTCCCTCGCTCGATCATCGACGAGTCTCTCCATCTCCTCACTCTCCCCCTCTGGTCGACTATCGAGATGTCGACGTTGGTCGATCTCTGGTGGCAATTGGCAAATCTCTCAGTCCCTCTCTCTCTCTTTCGATTTTGATCGAAGGGCTTCTATCTCTCTCTCTCTCTCTCGATTTTAAAGTGGTAGTGATCGGAGGTGTTGATCGGTGGTGGTGGTCCACTGAGGCGTTCGGCCGTGTGATACGAGGTATTCTCTCTCTCTTTGCAGCTCTCTCTTTCTCTCTCATATGCTTCTCTATCTCATATGCTTCTCTCTCGCTTTTGCAGCAGCGGTGGTGATCAGAGGTGGTGATCAGCGGTGGTGGTCCGCTGAGGCGTTCGGCCATGTGAAACGAGGTATGTCTCTCTCTTTGCTGCTTCTCTCTCTTTCTCTCTCATATGCTTCTCTATCTCATATGCTTCTCTCTCAATTTTGCAGCGGCAGTGGCAATCGGCGGTGGTGATCGGAGGTAAATCTCTCTCTGTATATGCTCCTCTCTCTGCTTCTTTTGTCTCTCATTGTCTCTCTGATTCTCTTTCTGTCTCTCTGTCTGATTCTACACAGAGAGGTCTGCTTTCCTCTCTCTCTCTCTCTTTGCGCCTCTTTCTCTGCTTCTCTCTGCATCTGCCTCTCTCTCTGATTCTGCCTTCCTCTCTTTGATTTAGCAGATAGATAGTCTCTCATTTTTGCATAATTGCGTATATCATAGATTAATATAATACATACATACATATATATACACACACACAGAACAAAATAGCAAATAAGAAATAGGCTGGCAATCGAATTTTTACATGTTCACAGTTCATTCAGTTTGCCATTATGTCTCATATGCAACTTGTTCATATACATAATTACACATACACAACATAGAGCATACAGATACGCTCAACTTATTCTTTGCATGTTCAAGCATAATCCACCATTATGACAATATGACACCACTATTTTCTTGACCAATCTGTTGTATTTTGTTGTTTTTGTTGTTGCTAGAATTTGCTGCTCTTGAGTCTTGACCTGCTGAGACAAACATTCAAACAATTTGAATAACAAAATAAGTAAATAAATTTGACAATTTATGATTTATCAATGTGAATATGATAATGCTAGTAAATTAGTAATTGTTCAATGAAAATAAACAAGTTTAAAATGCATGGCATGAAGATGATATGAACAAGTTTAAAATGCATTTATAGAGTATTTGAAATTGTTTCTTGGTGTTCTTGCAAATTGCAATTCTTGAGTTTTAAATGTTTATTATTTAAGTTATTAATCATTAATGTGTATTCTTCTGAATTGTTGTAACCTTGTAGGATATCATGTCATCAATGGCCTCTAATTCTGATAGTGTGAGAGGTCCAATGAGTTCTAGCAATCCGACATGTTCTATTCCTAAAAAGTCATGGGGCTCCAAAGACATATAGGGTGGGAATATGAAAATTTGACAAGACCGGATTCTTATAATCACGTGGAATGCAAGAAATATGGTAAACGTTTCACAGGTGGAGTCAATAGGATAAAATAACACATTGCTTGGCAATTGGGCAATGTCAAAGAAGAATGAAAAGCGGGAAGAAGAGAACAAGATGAGACAAGAGGTGTAAATTTCAAAGGAAAGGGAGTTTGAAGAACCCGAGTTTGCATCAGTTGGCTCAAAAAAACCTCACGTGTTCGGGCCTTTGGACAAGATGGTTGGTGATGGGAAGCTGAAACAAACTGTGATCAATGAAGGAGATAGAAAAAGTGGGATTGGAGTTATCCGAGTCAAATGAGCTCAGGGTGAAAAATAGATTCATAGTAAAGTTGAAATTTTTTTTTATAATCCATTTCACCACAAACATAAACAAAAAAGAAAAATAAACAAACGAACAAACAAAAGAAAGAAAAATCAAATAAGCCTATACTAGGGTTGACCTAGACCTAGACGACTCCTAACTGGTCGACTGTCCAAGAGAGAGTTATTGCATTATCTGACCACAAGCTAACTAGCCAGGTAGGGACAAAATTCAGTGGGGGGTATCTGTGCGTAAGCAACGGACCTTAATTACGTCAAATCACTGAATCTTCGAAACTTAACCTTTTAATCTCCAATCCTTAGACACCGATTTGACAAGAGTTTGATACTAACAACTAAATCCAGAGGTCAATCTCTTAATGAATTCGAGATGTCACTTGGGCCAACGTCTAGCAAGTTTTATTTAGGCTTGGGCTGTGTAAGTGAGAAAGTGAGTTTTGGGCCAAGAGAAGGTAATGACTTCTTTACCTTATGTTGTATCAGGCTTTGCCCTTAAGTTTTAATTCATGCAAGCGTGCAATATAGGCAAGGAAAAACAATTTAAGCAAGTTAATCACCCAAAATGTTTGTCCTAAACTAAATGCAATACAATATATACACCTCAGTCCAGCACTCAACAACAGAACATATACGGTAATATGGAATTTAAAATTAACACGTGCCTACCATGCAAATGTCTAAACCAGTTTTTAAACAATTCCAGTTACCATTTTTTGTTATTTTTTTTATAGTGAACATGCAAACTAATACATGAAACTATTACAGAACTACAATTTATGAACCAATTATTACAATCCTGCAAAATCTGGGGCTCAGGATCCCCAATGTTGCCTCACATATGTAGCATTAGCCGCAGTTGCATGACAAATATGTCGAAGCAGGCTCCCTGCTTTCGAGAGCAGGGAGCTACATGATGATGTGTTGCTCTGCAATGTTCCGATTCTGCAAGTTTTGACCTGTACACAGAAACAAAGAATAAATATTAACAAAATCATGAAATCAAACAGTTCCTATCCCTGACAATGACACCAGAATTTGGTCGGAGGGGAACCACACATGAAAATATTTATTTAGAAATTTAGAGTTTTAACTGTGTGAGCTTTGCCTTCCTCGATACTACCGTGATAACATAGAGGTTATATGGGTCGAATCCACCGAGACGAGAGGCGATAGAAGCTTTACCGGTCATTTCACATTAGTGTTAACGAGTTCTTCTAGGTTTCAAAAGCATCAAAAGGAAAAAAAGGAAACCAAAAGTAGAAGAGGTAGAAGGAGATGAAAACGAAGATAAAAACATAATTTTGTGAGTTGAAAATGATTTTGAAAAAAAATCAAAAGGAAAGAAAACTTATGATTACTAACTGATGATTACTTCCCATGCTAACCTCTTAGGGTGACAGTTGCATCACATAGATCTTTGGCAATCGCTAGGTTTGACTTCAAGAGCTTTTCAAAGTATGGTCCATAAGATTGTTCTCCACATCAAAACTTGATTAATAAGGTACAAGTTACAAGTAATTCATTAAAACTATAAGTGAGCAAGTATGAAATAAAGTAATCATTGCAAGTTAGGTTATTAATAAGTAAGAAGTTCGAACCCATCATCATGAGCCATCAATGGCTCTTGCAAGAGTAAGGCCTTGTAAATGCTATTAGATTCATGTGGATTATCAATCAAGAGTTTGATGATTAGTGATTAGTAATTAGATTACCATAAGAGAAAGCTAGTTAAGCATCTAGTAAGAAGTTAGAGAAGAAATTATAGAAAAAAGAAGAAAACTTTCATAGATTTATCACCTATATATTACAAGAACTCTCTCTTTCTCTCATGATTCTAACTCTACCCTAATACTAGATCTAAAAAGAGAATATACAAAGAAAAGAAAAAAAAATCCTACACTATACGAATGAGAATAAACCCTAGAATCTGCTCTGCTCCTCGAGTCTCTTGCCTTTGGCACAATATTTATAGGCATGGGAGGCTAGGTTTACTGGACGAGCACACGCATTGAAGATCAGGGACGTTGGCCCTGACTTTTTTGCCGTAGCTTTGCCCAGCTGCTGGAAGATTTTGTATGCTGATAGTTTCATGTATTTTGCCCTGGTCTGCATATACGGTCTTCAATTCGGGGTCAATGTATCTTCTAAAAGCTTCTTGACTTGGCATTCAAGAAATCTTGATTAATTACAAGAAAATAGATTTAATTAAGCTTTTATTCCCATTTTGCCCCTATACATTGGAATCTGCGCACAAAAGACCAAAAACAGATTAATAGCACTGTTTTATTCGTAAATCTGGTAGGAAAATGTGATGATAAAATGCAGAATTGACGACTAATCACATACCCATAATAAAGCAGCCCAAGAGATTATATAGGCCTCTTAAGTTACAGTGCTCCACAAACCATACTGAGTTAACATGTACTCCCCTATAAAACAAGCTACCTAAAGAGAATAGCATATTTAGCCCTATCTCACTGCTTAATTGGGTCTTAGGTTCCCCAAAGCTTGATGAATATAAAGATACAGAACACAACAAGAATGTATGAATTGCTCAATCGAACATACGATTAGAGCAAGTGGCACTGATTAGTTGTCGATCGTGGAATTAAGGTAAATAATTGGAACATTGATCCCAGCAGTTATCTTATTAAGCGTGGTTCATGTGCTGGGAATGTACATAAATTGGTCACCATCTGATGAATAGTACATAAACCTGAAGGTAACACAAGAATTTAAAGATAGCACATAAAGACAAATATTTCTCTTTTTGTGAAGGATACTGGACGAAAGTAACAATTATTGTAAAAAAAGAGAGAGAGAGAGAGAGACTTGAATAATACATAAATTGCATGCAGCAACATGCGTAGGCAGGTTCTCAGAAAGGAATAGGTTCAACCAATAATAGTGAGATGTAGTCTTCCAACGCTATTGACTCAAAAAGGAATAGGATCTTGTATGAAATAATTATAAGATCCAACAGAAGGCTCCTTCTCCACTGCACTACACCACAAACCTCTCTTCCTCCATTATTAGTCTCTCCACAGCGTGGCTGATGGATGGTGACAGCTCACATCGATCTGTTGTAGCATTAGCATACTCCACCATCAAGGCATCTTCAACTTCTGGGAAGGAAGCCTAGCGATCAGCTTAAAGGTACGCTTCCACCTATATAAGTCTATGCGATAAATACATCCATGATTAGACATAGAAATTTATCATTGCCCATTGTAGCGACGTCGGGGTTATAGGGATGGATGATTTTCGTTGATGTTATCGATGAGCTGCAGCATGGAGACCTCAGGCAGGGCGTGGATGATGAGGTCGCAGATGATGCACAATGAGGCAGGGCTTTACTTCAGTATATTAATTTGAATTACTGATCCATTTTCTTTATCCAGTTACTAATTATGAAGAATACTACATATATATGAACAATTTACATTTGCGTATTTATTAGGATAGCCTGCGTATAATGGATATTTCCAATAATATGAATTATACAAGCTCTTGAAAGTAATATTTGAGACTAGAAAACAACTCAAGCTTGTTGGGTCCAATTTTGGTACTTGGAGCTAAGAAATTAGAATTATGGGTGGTTTTGGCGCTTGCAACTGCGTTGAGTAGCCATCGGATTAATAGAGAAGTGAAGGGTAAAGAGATAGAGTTAACACAATTAGAAGACTAATTTTCATTCTACATACCCTTAATAAGGCAGCCCAAGAGATTACATAGGCCTCTTGAGTTACAGTGCGCCATAAATCATACTGAGTTATAAGATGTACTCTCCAATAAAACAAACTTCCAAAAGGGACCATCATATTTAGCTCTATCTCACTGCTTAATTGGGTCTTAGATTCTCATAAAGCTTGATGAGTATAAAGATACAAAACATAACAAGAATGTATGCGTTGCCCAATCGAACATTTGATTAGAGCAAGTGGGACTGATTAGTTGTCGATCGTCGAATAAAGGTAAGTAATTGAACAATTAATTCCAACAATTATCTTATTAGGCATGATCCATGTGTTGGGCATGCACATAAATTGGTCATCATCTGATGAATAATACATAAACTTGAAGGTAGCACATAAATTAAAAGATAGTACATAAAGACAAGTATTTCTCTTTTGTGGAGAAGGATATTAGACGAAAGTAACAATTATTGAAAAAAAAAAGAAGAGACTTGAATAATACATAAATTGCAGCAACATGCGTAGGTAGGTTCTCAAAAAGGAATAGGCTCAACCAATAATAGCGAGATGTAGTCTTTCAGTGCTATTGACTCAGTATACCCGTCAATGTTCCTATACATGGTTTCCATCATTCGTGCAAGGTTGAGGATTCTCATAACTAAAGGTGTCGGTAATGTCAAAGTGATAATTTCTTGGTTTATAATTTTCCACGCTTCCTCAACCATGTCCAGGAGTTTTCGACATGCGATTTCTGCTGATGTCCCATAATCTTTTGCATAACAATTGACTGCTGTTACAATGTGGTTTTCCCCTGTGTCCAGCTACAAAATTCAGTGAAAAAATTATTAGATACACAATTGAATGCGACTCTGACGTGCATATGCTTAAGTAGTTGGAAATTCAGTTCAAAATTTTTCTAAAAATTAATGACAATTACACAAGTGACTTGTTATAAACTGGAATTTGGTGGGTATAGAGTAGATTAATTTTGAAGGGTATGGAAACATTTTCCCCTATAACTAAGGACATGTACAAAAATATGATTATTATTTTGTTCCGTATTTGATGTTTTCATGTTTACTAAATACATAATGTAAAGATTCACAATTGAAATGTGGATTTACATTGTTAGGATTGGAAATTTTAATTATTTGTTTAGATAGAAAGTCTCAATAATTTTATTTTATTTTTAAAAATGTATATTTTATCATCTAAATTGTGTTATATTTATGTTGACATATGTCTCTTGTTTATGGAGTTAATGGAGGACATAACATAAAATCCAAGATCTTTTAACTTTTATAATTTAAGTTTATAATTATAAAAGTAATTGATACCTCAAAATCTCCAGCGTCGTCCATGAATCGGCAAATAGCAGTTGATGCTCTAATTATCTTTGGAAAGTTAACAATCCAATCAAATACATTATTCGTTGCTATCTCTCCCATTCCAACAAAGGAAGCACAAGCAAGAACTTGGTATGCAGTAGTCTTCAATGAAACACGTACATATTCATCAAAAGAGATAAGACACCCTTCATCTTTATACTTAGCTTCCTCAAACCAGGCCCCAATTGCTTCTTGAAGCTGTAAAAAGTCCCGAAGAGCAATCAATCAAATCTAACATAATTGTAAAAAAAAAAAAAATATTTTTTTTGATTCATCATTAATCACGATAACATCACTAAAATACACACATGCATAAATCTAGCTTAAATATATTATGTTCTTTATGGTTGCCATATGTTAGAGTCTACAGAAAAATACCATAGTTTTTGTTAACAGATTGACAAATGTAATTAGTGATTAAAATACAAAATTATCAATTTTTCTTTGGACTTTTTACCGCATAAAAGTTTCTACCTTTATATTCATTTTATCCTCTTAAAACAAATTCTTGTAAATAATTTGTAATAAATCAATTTAGGGGTCTTCATAATTGCTCTTCTAGATTAGTTTAGTTTTTTTTCTTTTTTTGGTGTCAAGGGGTTGGGAGGGGTAGGGGTTGGGTGGTTATTACAATGATGTACCTTAGGTGGCGCACGAGAAATGCAAGATACATGAAAAAGAGTTTTGTGGATAAATTTTCGTACCAATACTTTGAGGCAATGTATGCGATGCGACTTTTGCTCGGTTGACAAATCCAACTCAAAATCATTTAGTGTCTTAGTAAGAGCAAAAAGTGGAGTTGAAAGTTTTCATCTAGTTGGTGGATAGCCTCCAGATCCCACCTGTCAGAAAGTTGTACATAACATGATTAATTAGTAAAGATACCGACATGAGCAAATATTTTATCATATTTACATTAAAAGAGTACAAACGATGTTATGAAAATGAATATTTCATCCATTTAACAACCGAAATTATTTGCATTGTTAGCATATAAAAGTACTTTCTCAAACCTCACTATAAACTGACCATTGTATATATGTATTGATGAGGGTAAAGCCTGAATATATAAGCATTACAGTTACATGATAAGAAAGCCTCTAATCCTAATATAATTAGTATTGTATAATATTAATTCTAATATTATTTGGACATGCATATTTCTTAGCATATGCATGTGAACGAAATGCGCATGAGAGAACGAAAATGTTGTCGAATTATGAAAGGTGGCAAGTTCAAGAGTACACTATAGTCTTTGTTTTAAAATTTGAAGGCGAGAATAGAGAAATGAAAAAGTGAGAATATACGATTGAATCAAACAAGATAATAATTATGAAACACCTTTCTTGTAATTAGTTAAGATATAGAATGTTAGTACCTTGGATCGCTTCATTATATGTTGGAGTTCACGGATTGTTCCATAGTTATCAAAAATATCATCAGTCAGTGAAAGCAAAGCTATCAGTTTTGTCATCATTAGTCTGGCTTTAGAGTAATGAGGCTCAAAATATACACCGAGTATCCAAAAGTAACACTCGACGATCCTGTCCGAGCAAAACTTAGCTTAGTCGAGAGGCCCAGTTCTTTCCACCACCTATACATGGAAAATGGAAAATTCAGTAAGTCTTTCATAAAGCCTACATGTTAAGAGTTACGATGGATGACCACAGTTAATTTGAATGTAAAATAGACAAGGATTCAATTATAAAAATGAAACAAGTTAAACAATATTGATGCGCAAAAAACTATATCATATTATATTTGGTTCCCATGAGTTCCTAGGCTTTTAGCTATATACATCTTAATCAAAAACCAGTTAGTCCTCATAATCATACTATGAGAAAATATCTTTCGTTTAAAAAATCGTAATTTGTCACAGGAAACTTACTTAGAAATAATTCTGATTTCTTCCTGGTGAATCAACTGTAAAAGATGAAAATCCAACTTCGCAAGCTCTAATATGGAATTGTTGTGGTTCTCTCTGTCTTCTTCATAGATGGCAATATATAGCCTTGCCTCTAGTCTCCTCATTCTTCTATACATTGGTGTGTTCAAGGCATGCGATATACGTCTAGCAAATATTGGGTCCAAATCCGAATCCGCAGCCAATATTGCTTTCAGTTTGCTCTTTCCAAATTCAATAGCTTCATCTAGTACCTCATCTTGTGGAGTACCAAGATAAGCTGCATCATACAAGCTCAGTAAGCCCTTCAAGTCGTTTGCTAAGGTGGCCATAAAATTCCCTTGTTCATCTTTGAACATCTTGAAGACATCTGCATGCACCACAAAGCAAAATGATGAAGAAACATCAATTGTTAGGCCAGCTCTGAGGATGAGAATGTTGGAGTGTTGATTACAAGAGGCCTTGTGTATACGTACCAGAAGACACATTATAACGATTTTGTCGTAATAATCGGAACTGAAGTGAAACTGTGTGGAGATCATCAGATTTAACAGGCTTGTTATAGATTTGATGTAATTCTTGACCAATCTCCTGCTCAAAGTGATAGTCGACTCCAAGACGTTGAAGTGCATCAATGATGCGCATTTTTGCCAGCGGAGAGATCGCATCCCGTAGCATCAGTTTTACTTCTTCAACTAGTTTCTCTACCCTGTTCTCCGACTCCTGCAAATTAAAGTACATATTCAGAAAATTTACGCAGTGCAGTTCGGTCTGGATTTTTTTGATGAAAACCGGATCGAACCGACTGATGCACACCCCTATTCACATGCCCCGGGGAGGCTTTGAAGACACGTGTGTGTGTGTGTGTGTGTGTGTTGTGATATATATTGCAAGTAACACTTGCCTTGCACCTGGTTGAAGCCAGTGGAGAGGAGGGCGTGATGAAGTAGTCGCCCCAGACACATGGTTTGAAGTTTGTAAATTTGCGGACGACTTCTCTGTGTTCACCAGCAACGGGCTTCGCAGATGCCTCCATCTGTTCAATTACTTCTCACACACTGGGATTTTTCTTTTTACTCCCCTCCTTTTCCCTCTTTTGTGAGTGAAATTAATTGATTCTCACACAGATGAAGACTAAGCTGTGCTCTATGTTTGAGCGCCCTTCTTCGATGTGCATATTTATAGCGCTCGTGCATGAGGAAGGATCGAGAAGGCAAAAACATCTATCTGCACATAAAACTCGTGGAATCCTACCTACCATTTTGCTTAGAAAATTAAGTAAATAAATAAATAAAGAGAAGGAGGCAACACGTGAAACAGGACGGCGAATAAACAAGCAAATAAATTTGCAAGTGCTGCACGCGTGTTGATCACTTTCAAATGTTGGAAACATGATCTGCACGTTAATTATGTCTGTTTTTTTTTATATAAAGAGACACAGTTACACTTTATATAAAACTAATATGTCAGGCACGTGAGATGCACGTTAAGAAATAACAAAAAGTTAAGGATGAAATATGCCTTATATATTGGTGCTTATTAATTAATAGGATTTTATATATAATATATATATATATATATATATATATATATATATATATATATATATATATATATATATATATATATATATATATATATATATAATATTATATATATAGAAAAATGGATATCAGCCGGCAGGCTGAGAGAACTCTCTCAGCCTGCGCTGACGTGGCTCAAATTGTCACGTCACTGACTTGCGGCACGCTTTTAGGCGACTGTTAAATTACCAAATACCCCTTATGAAAAGCAACTCTTAGAGCGTTCCCTTGATTATTGTTTATTATTATTTTTTCCCCCTTTTATTTTGCCGCTCTTTATAGGATATAAATTATTTTTCGCCTTATTTCTTTACCTCTTTTTTTGAAAGATGTAGTTTCTCCTTTTCAGTCTGAGATAAATTTTTTTTTGAAAATATAAAATCTTTTCAGATCAATGTTTTCAGCCTGCGATAAAATTCTACTTTATAGTTTAATTTTTTTTGTATATAATGTAGTCAGAGTCTTGGTCGCATTGTACATTTAAACTGCGACCTTAGTCAAAGTTTTTGGTCGCAGTGTACATGGTGAAATGCGACCAAGGTCGCAGTGTTGTTATTGATAAAGATAGCCAGCAAACTGCAATCTAGGGTTGCATTACATGGACTGCGACTTTGGTCGCAGTACGTTAAGTAATTATTTTTTTTGAATATAATGTATTCAGAGTCTTTGGTCGCAATGTACATTTAAACTGCGACCTTAGCCAAAGTCTTTTGTCGCATTGTACATGGTTAAATGCGAGCAAGGTCGCAGCGTTGTTATTGATAAAGATAGCCAGCAACTGCAATCTAGGGTTGCATTACATGGACTGCGACTTTGGTCGCAGTACGTTAAGTAAGTGTTGTTTTATTAAGTGTTGTTTTTTGGATTAAGTCATTTTTTGAATCTAAATGAAAAATGAAAAGTTGTCTGTTGTCTGATGCGACTTGGAGTCAGTCCGTGAGACGCGACCTGTCATAAAGATTTTATGAGATCTTTTAACGTCAAGTCTATGTTGACGAACCCCGCACCATTCGTTGTTTCCCGAAGCGGTTGTCTACGCGTCGGTTCTTCATTGGGTTTAGGCGTTAATGTCTTTTAATGCCAAACCGGCGCTGGCGGTTGGAGACCATGGGCTGCCTATAAATAGGGCTCACCCTCTCCCTTTAACAGCCCATAATTAGACTGTTTTCTTTCGAGAGCAATTGCTCTGAGAATTTCCGCCTTCTTCAGAGTCTCTAACAGGGGCCTGCCTCCATGGATGAAGATGACCTTATTGACGAACTTGATGGATGTTCGTCCACAAGGGAAGAAGTCATAGACCTCATCGTCCACAAGGAAGAAGTCATGGTCCTCGTCGTTCACAAGGGAAGAAGTCATGATCCCTGACGAGGACTTAATCCTCACCGAGATCTGCTCTGACTTGATGCACCAGTCAAGCTTGCTGGTAACGGATGGTCAGAGTGGGTATGGCGGCGGGGGATGTGGTGGATATAGTGGTGGGTAGCATTCCCTGTGAGGTCTCAAAACCTCCTCTCTTACCCCAGAAGTGACATCGAGGAAACTCCATGCTCACTGGATAACCTTCTGGTGAAGAGATGTTCATAAACGAAAGATTCTGCTGCCACCAGACCTGCAGGAGAAGATTGCTCTTAGTAGTCAACAAGGGCTCTTCTTGGCTCTTCTGATGTTTTGTCTTCTTGGATACTTTGATGTTTAGTGTTCTTTGTAACACTCAATCTTATTGATTCTGCTGCCACCAGACCTCAAGAAGAAGATTTCTCTTAGTCAACAAGGGATTTTTTGATGTTTAGTCTTCTTGGCTACTTTGATGTTTAGTCTTCTTTGTAACACTGAATCTTATTGATTCTGCTGCCACCAGACCTCAGGAAGAAGATTGCTCTTAGTCAACAAGGGATTTTTTGATGTTTTAGTCTTCCTTTGTACTGCTGTATTTGTAACACTCAATCTTATTGTATAAGAGATCGTTTTGTATCATTTGCACATGCCTGGAGATAAATGCCTCGACATAAATAAAAAGCATATTTGTTTTTTTTAATAAACTACGAACTTTTTTTCGCAGCCATGCATTGCAAACAAAACAACTATGATCATAGATGACACTGCGACCAAGGTCGCATAAGATACATTGCAAACAGTAACTACTGTGACCAGGGTCGACACTGCGACCAAAGACTGCGACTAAGTAACTGTAGCGGTGACGTGTCACATCGTCGCAGTGTTGTTGTTGATTAAGACTAAAAACCAGCAATAGCGACCAAGATTGGAGATTATTTTTT
This sequence comes from Agave tequilana, assembly GCA_038442645.1. Taxonomy (NCBI): domain Eukaryota; kingdom Viridiplantae; phylum Streptophyta; class Magnoliopsida; order Asparagales; family Asparagaceae; genus Agave; species Agave tequilana. Next base: position 51,357 of record JAVJIF010023373.1, read on the forward strand.
TAAGACTGCGGCCATCAACTGCGACCAAAGTCGCAGTGTTGTTGTTGATTATTTATAAAGACCACCAACTGCGACCAAGGTCGCAGTGATGTTGTTGATTCGTAAAGACCAGCAACTGCGACCAAGGTCGCTGTGTATTTTATTAAGACTAAACAGCAACAACTGCGATCTAGGTCGCAGTTTATTTTATTAATACTACAGTCAGAAACTGCGACCAAGGTAGCAGTGTTGTTTTGAGTAAGACTAAAGTCCAGCAACTGCGACCAGGGTCGCAGTGTATTTATTAAGTCTGCGTCCAGCAACTGCGACCAATGTCGCAACCTTTTCATTTTAAAAATTTTTAAGGGTGAAGTAATATAATTATTAACTGCGACCAAGGTCGCAGTGTGTTAAGGATAAAGATGGTCGCAGTGTACATGGTTAAATGTGACCAAGGTCGCATTGTTGTTGTTGATAAAGATGGCCAACAACTGCAGTCTTAGGTCGCTTTACATGGACTGCGACATTGGTCGCAGTACGTTAAGTAAGTGTTTTCCTTTAGATTAACATGCATAGCGACCAAGGTCGCCGTGTTCTTGTTTTATTAAGTGTTGTTTTGGATTAAGTCATTTTTTTGAATCTAAATGAAAAATGAAAAGTTGTCTGTTGTCTGATGCGGTCAGAAACTGCGACCAAGGTAGCAGTGTTGTTGTTGATTAAGATTAAAGACCAGCAACTGCGACCTTGGTCGCATTGTATTTATTAAGTCTGCCTCCATGGTCGCAGTATTTCAACCGATACATAGTAGTAAAAAATGTAATTCACACAAATAACTTTAGAAAACAGATTTATATATATTTAAAAAGAAAAACTCCCATAAATAACTCAATTTGATTTATATATATTTAAAAAGAAAAACAAAATACAATTTTTTAACTTCTAATCGTCGTCATCACCATAGTAATCAGATTCGTCGTCAAGAGTCATGCTTTCGTCTTCTGTCTCTTCCTCCTCTTCAGGTACAGTCTCATCGTCGCTTTCTTCCTCTTCATGTTTGTGTTTTGGTTCATCAATGAACTCCCAGAAAGGGTCGTCTGTATCAAGTTCAGATTCTGACCCATAGCGAGACATTGTTTCAGAACTAAACATAAAATCATCATTTGATGATTGGCTTCTTTCCGGTGAAGACGGTGGTGATGGTGAAGACATTGTTTGAATGTATTGGCTTCTTTCCGGTGAAGAGGATGGTATGTTTTTAATCCTTTGCTCATGACCCTTTATATATTTTAATCCCGGAATTCCAAAAGGTTTAAGCTCTCGGACCACGTGAATATCTCTCAAATATATTTTCTATTTTTTTCCAAAAATTGTATACTTCCTAGGTGACTGTTCAGTTATCCAAAACAGTTTAAAAGTTAATACACTATAACTTTAAATTACTTTGAACTCCAAAACAGTACATTATTGCGACCAAAGTCGCATTGGGAACTGATAAATGATTAACTGCGACCATAAATTGCATCCATAGTAGGATTGCGACTATGGTCGCAGTGTTTAAGAGCAGCAGTCGCAGTTTGGATATGTAATTAAAAGAGCTTATAAGTTAATATATTGAGAAAGAGACCTTACAAAAAAAAAATTAAAAGCTTTTAAAAGAAGACAAAATATAATTGAATATCAGAAGATCAGGAAATCCTAATCCTCGTCATTATCACCATCATAAGCAGATTCATCGTCTTCATTCTTCTGCTCTTCCTCTTCATCACTTATTTCCTCATCATCTTGCTGGTTTTGAGGTTTTTTTGTTTCACCGATGAACTCCCAGAATGGATCGTCTCTATCAAGCTCTTCGTCTGACCCGTTTGTAGGAAGCGAGCCTACAGCATCAGAGGACATGCTTTCATCAAGCATGTCTCCGTCAAGTGGCAGAGGAATAATGTCTTCTTCACTAACCCACATGAAAAATTCATTATCATCATGAATAGGAGGATCAGTTAATACATTATTTGATGTAGTGAGATAGTCAAAAGGAGTGAAGTCCAGACTGGTATCAGATTCACTAGAATATCCTAAAGACAAAGGACCGGTGGGGGATTGATTGAAGTGAATTCTGAGTGTTCAGAGGAAGAAGATGGGAAGACATGATTCAAGAATGAATTTTTTTTTGGAAGTTTTTGAAATCAAATTGAAAAGGAAGAGCAAAATTATAGTTTTTTAGGTATGAGGTAATATATTAGTTACAAGCATTATATAAAGGTCAATATTGTGGAAGAACATGAATAGTAATAATAATTGTTACAGGTGAGGGTTGAGTATGGTAGGAAGTGGTAAAAAAATTAAATATTTAATTGAAGATTTATTGCTGGAGAATCCGAAGTACAAATTAACTTTTTATAGAATTGTTTGGCTATATCTTTAGATTACGTATGGTGCACATCTTTCCTTTCTCGAGATTAACATTAGTGCATATCTTTTTTTCTAGACTGTGTTGTATCACGGTAGATATAATATTAATTACTTCTTTTACAGAAGGCATGAGAAAGAAGATTGCGAATTGGTCGCAGTACCGAAGGAGGTCGCATTGCTATGCGATAGTATTTTTGTCTTGTATTCTTTATTCTGTATTAAGTCTGCGACCATGGAATGTTTTTTTACTTTTGAATGCTAGAAGTCACAGTCGTCATTTAAAAGGGGTATTTTGTCATTTTGTTTCACGATTGTTTAGGCGGGATTTTTTGATTTTTTGGCGCCAACACTCTGCGACCGATGTGTGGCCTATATTCAGCCACGTCCGCAGGCTGAGAAACTCTCTCAGCCCGCAGGCTGAGGTACAGATAGCCCCATATATATATTATATATATATATATATATATATATATATATATATATATATATATATTATATAATATATATGATTAGTACTCAATATTGCATATTTTATATCATAACTCCCATGCATAATACAAAAAATAAGTGATTTTTAATCCTCTTCTCTACTTATTTGCAGGTATATACTAAAGGAGAGTTAGTCAATTAATTACCTTAATTAGCAATAATTAAGGTGATTAATTAAAAGATTAAAGATAAAGCCAAATCTAATCCAGATCTAGAGAGATCCGCGCAACAAACTCAGAATCCAAGTAGTCCACGTGGATAAACACCCAACGACCAGATCTCACCAGAAAATCTGGGCTCAACGGCCCAGAATCCGCGGCGATCCCGCGGCAATCCGCGGCAAGATCATGACCGTTGAGATCCCAGATTTTGTGGCAACCAACTAGATCTCGAAGATACTCTCCTGGGCCTATAAATACCTCACTTGGACCTGCGAGCAAAGACTGATCAGAGAAGAGAGGAGATTAGTTTTAGGTGTTGTAATTTTCATTTTTCTCTAGGTTTTGTTCTTTAGTTCCCTCTTCTTCTCTATCCCTAGATTTCATTACAAAAGAGAGTGATTGTGAGGGAGAGAGCTTGTGTAATCAAGGGTGACAACTTGAAGCTATGCAAGGATTGATCCATCCTCCATTCCTCTACTTGAGTTTGATTCTAGTTTCTTGTGCTTTCTTTACATGCTTTATTACTTGCTTACTTTAATTCATGCAATTTACTTCAAGCTTTGTTTTAGTTCTTTAATGGCTTCTTGTAGCTAGATTTTCATTCCATGTACTAGTTTAACCACTAGCTTAGCCACTTCACTACTCATGGGTGATTGCTTTTGTTAATCTTGCAAGTGTATGATCTCTCTCTTCTCCGATGGTTAAACCACCATCTTGCAAATGAGAAAGTAATTAGGTCAACAACGCTAGACGAATTCCAAGCCTATGGAGTGACAACATTAGGCAAAGCATTCATTATCAAGGAGATTGGTAAGCTTTGGCAAGCTAGCAAGGTAATCTAGTCTTGGATCGCTTTCTTTAAGTTTCTTATTCTTTTCTTGTGAATACCACAACCAATTCTTGATTTCTTTTCCAACGACTTCCACCATGAACATATCCATCTTCTTTTAGTTTCTTTTTCACTTGATTCACTAAGTTTATAATCAAGAGAAGACTACTAGTTTTATCACTTCACAACCTAACGTTTAAAGCTTCTATCGCGAGCTCTCCCTGAGATCCGACTCGGTATAGCCCTAGGCTATAGCGGAGACAAGAAAGGGTACATCAAATACATTTGCTACATAATAAGTATACCTTTTCAGTCTAATCAAAATGGCGCCGTTGCCGGGGAGAGCGACGTTATTTTGTTGTAAAGTGAAGTACTAAACGATTCTTCTTCTCTGTTTACAGGTTACAGGTCAAGAAAACAGGAAAATATCTACAGCAGAAACATATAAGTGGACCTGGGACTCTGCTCAAGAAAGCAGAGCCCAGGATCCCTCTAGAGTGCCGCGGATCCACAAGCTTTGCCGTGAAAACGCGGCACAAAAGAGCTCACTTCTGACAAAATTTTTGCAGGGGCTTCTGCTCTGCAAGATACAACTGCTTCTATACTTGATTTCTGTATACTTCACTGTATTCCTGTTAATTAATACAACAGTAAAAATTGGTTGATAATTGCTAAAAATTGTTTTAGACACTTGCATTTTAGGCACGTGTCTCAATTCAATTCTTTACTTTACTGTTGAAAGTGCTGGAGGCAAGGTACGTGTTTGCATTGCATAATAGACTAGGAAAAACTCTTGCTTGATTTTCTTGCTTTGAGTGAATCCTTGTTATATTTCTTGTACACTTGCATAAATCAAATTTAAGGGCATACCCGTAAATAAGATAAGGTGGGGGAGGTCATTACCCTTTCCTTAGCCCGAAAATCATTTTCCCAAGCACTCACTAACCCAAGCCCTAATTTAAAATCAAGTAGACGTTGGCCCTAGGGACATCTCGGACTCATTTAGGAGATTATCCTAAGGGGAAAAAGTGTTGGAATTTAACTCTTGCAAAATCGGTGTCTAGGAAAGGGGTTGAGGGTCGAAAGCCCGAAGGTTGCTGGTTACTTAATTAAGGAACGTCTCCGGACGGAAAACCTCCCACCAACCTTACCCTTCCCTGGCTGATTAGCTTGTGGTTAGAGTCTACACTGAACCTCCCGTGGACGGTCTATTTGTTAGAAGTCGTCTAGGTCTAAGTCTACCCTAACTTAGGTTAGAATCTTTCTTTTCTTCTTTTGTTTGTTTGTTTGTTGTTTGTTTGTTGTGATTGTGTGATATGGCTTACAATTACAATTCTTTCCATCATAATCCTTATGTCACACACACACCATATTCAGATAATTCCAACCCGGTGTTTTATAATATGCACCAACCACATACACCGGGTTGGCCTTATCCGAATCACTACGACCCATACCCCCCATCTAATAATTATAATGTCCAAAATAATTTCAACTCTTTACAGAGTAATTGGGGATTCAGTACCCCGAGTCAAATTATAAAAATCCTTGTCCACCATATTCACCTTGTCCACCATATTCATTTCCTGAGTCCACTTCATATACTCCTTTTTCTGAACCTCCCTTTGAAGAAAAATCTGAGTTGCAAAGGAGTATAGAAGCCAATTTACTGAGAGTTGAGCAACAACTTCAAAAACCATTTGTCTCTCCAATTCCACCATATTCTCAAGAATCTTACTCAGTTCCACCTTTTCATAATGAACAACCATTTGCTTGTGAACCGAGTAAAGATTTCTTGTGTGAGTCAACTTTTCCATCATCACACACTTTTGACTCACACTTCCAAGACAACACTTCTCTTTCCATCAAAATAATGAAATCATCGATTATGGAAAGATGCTAGAAGACATGACCATGCTCAAAATGCTAGAAATCGTGACATAGATTTGATGATCCAATCTCTCCATTCTCATCCTATGTCTAATGTCACTAGCCACTCTGTTAAATCCAAAGAGTCATGTAGTCTTGGAAATCCAGATTCAATTTCAGCAAGTTTTTCATTTCCTAAACTTGAACTTGTCCAAAATTCAAATCCAATTGACATTTTGGCAAGTTTTTCATCTCCTAAAAATAAACTTGTCCAAACTCCAGATCCAATTGACGTTTTGGCAAGTTTTCCTTTTTCTGAAATTGAATGGAACATGATTTTGATCCTGAACTTTCACTTGATGATTCCAACTTACTTCCTGATTCAATCATGACTTCCATATCCTTACCGGTTTTCAATCCATTTCCAAAGTCAAAATTGAATCCATTTCCTATCCATTGTGAAAATGAATCACCAATCTTTTATGATGATCACATAGAACTTGGCCAATTCCATACTTCTGAAAATCCTATTGATAAATTGGCAAGTTCTCCATATTTAATTGAGTTACATGAAGAATGTGATCTTGAACCCCACTTTGTGATTCAATCCTTCTTCCTGATTCCATAATGACTCGGTATCTTTACCTCACATCAATCTTTTCCGGAGTCAATTTTGAATCCTTTCACAATTCACAATGAAAGTGAATCATCCATCTTTGAGGATCATGTTGAACTTACCCAATTTACACTTCCGAAGATACCATTGACATTCTGGCAAGTTCTCCATCTTGTGAATTGAACTCAAATGTGACCTTGATTTTCTCGATCTCTTTACTTCTGAAACTGATTGTACAATTCTTAAGAAGATGTTGACTTAACTTTTGAAGAATTGTACGGTGATGAGCTTGAATTCCTTAATATTGGAAGTAAAGAGATATCACCCATATTAGGTCACATTCCATCGTTGAACTCTGATTGTGGACTTGAGTTTTCATTTCTTGACTTGGACCCAATTTTGAACTCACTTCGACTCCTGCACCATCACTTGACTTAATTCACTTCCTGAGTCGATAGTCGTTCCTGTTCTTCCAGAGTCCAAGTCAACTGTTCTATCATGTCATATACCATTCTGGGACAAGGAAGTTGATAAATTTGACTCTGAAATTATTAGGAAAATCTTGAAATTAGATGGGGTCATGTATATAATAAAAATCTTCCATGCACACATCATTCTTGTGGGTCATATTTTCGCTATTTTTGGTGGGTTCCTGAAAACCCAAAGAAAAGTTGATTGGGCCATGTTTCGTGGACCAATCAGACCACCACCGGAACCACCACCTTGAGGTAATTTTTGTTCCTTTCCCTTCCATTTTGTTTCATGCATACATATATCATGATGCATTGAGGACAATGCATGAAATAAGTGTGGGGGAGGGTTTACTAACATAGAGTTTTTAGATTTTCTTTCTTTTACACTTCTTGTAGAAAATAAAAAAAAAATTTTAAAACAAAAAAATAAAAACTTTTGAAATAAGAAGATAAAGTTTTGATTTATTTTAAGAAAATTAAGATGTATCTTAGAGATTAAGAAAGCCTTAATTATGACATCTTAAACTAGTTGAAGTAATAGATCTTGTTTGAAATTATAGGCTAAGTAAGTAAAATTGAGGAGATATTTTTATCTTGAATTTTTTGCCTTAGATAATATGCACTTTACACTTACACATTTCTTGGGATGGAAACAAAGACCAAAATGCCATAATAAAAAAAAAGAAGAAAAAGAAAAAAAAAATATATATATATATAAATAAAAGATCACTTATAAGCTGGGAAATTGTGCCTCAAGAAGCATGATGACTCACGCCTAACAGTGATCTCACTTATTAAGCTTGGTAATTGTGCCTCAAGAAGCATGATTATTCACGCCTAACGGTGATTAAGAATAATCCCTCTTAGTTTTGTGGCCTTTTTCACTCGAGTCCTTAAACCCGAGGGATGTTTCCTCATCTGGTGCCCTAAGACCATCTGGTCTGGGAGTCATCGGTTATAGGCTCGCTACATGGGTGAATTAGAAAGCCTAATAAAACTAAGGGAAGAAAAAGAAAAAAAGAATATATATAAATAAATGGCTTGATGGTTGGAGTTGAAATCCCAGGAAATCTTCACTTACACGGTGTGCATACTATCTAGGTTTTATGAAAGATAAAATATTCAATCCAATTTTGAACTCTTACCTTAATTAAAGACAAGATCTTGCATGGATACTAAGTTTAAGGAAGAATAATTATAGGTGGACTTATGACCTAGGATCACTTATATTGTCGCAAAAATAGTTTAAAAACTTGTCTCTTATTCAAAATGCGTTTTCAAAACACTAACATTTGTCTTCTTTCTTTATGGATTTTGTGGGTGTAATCCGCTGAAAACCCTCAGGAGACAACACTCCTCCTCTAGGGTAACCTAGAGGTTTAACGGCTTGTTGCACGTGCTCAGTGCAATCGCGTCACCTGCGAAAGTGGTGCAATAAATTGTTAGCTTAGATTTTATTTTCTTTTTCTTTGTTTTGCTCGGGACAAGCAAAAGAATAAGTGTGGGGGTGTGATTAGTACTCAATATTGCATATTTTACATCATAACTCCCATGCATAATACAAATAAATAAGTGATTTTTAATCCTCTTCTCTACTTATTTGCAGGTATATACTTAAAGGAGAGTTAGTCAATTAATTACCTTAATTAGCAATAATTAAGGTGATTAATTAAAAGATTAAAGATAAAGCCAAATCTAATCCAGATCTAGAGAGATCCGCGCAACAAACTCAGAATCCAAGTAGTCCACGTGGATAACCACCCAACGACAGATCTCACCAGAAAATCTGGGCTCAACGGCCCAGAATCCGCGGCGATCCCGCGGCAATCCGCGGCAAGATCATGACCGTTGAGATCCCAGATTTTGTGGCAACCAACTAGATCTCGAAGATACTCTCCTGGGCCTATAAATACCTCACTTGGACCTGCGAGCAAAGACTGATCAGAGAAGAGAGGAGATTAGTTTTAGGTGTTGTAATTTTCATTTTTCTCTAGGTTTTGTTCTTTAGTTCCCTCTTCTTCTCTATCCCTAGATTTCATTACAAAAGAGAGTGATTGTGAGGGAGAGAGCTTGTGTAATCAAGGGTGACAACTTGAAGCTATGCAAGGATTGATCCATCCTCCATTCTCTACTTGAGTTTGATTCTAGTTTCTTGTGCTTTCTTTACATGCTTTATTACTTGCTTACTTTAATTCATGCAATTTACTTCAAGCTTTGTTTTAGTTCTTTAATGGCTTCTTGTAGCTAGATTTTCATTCCATGTACTAGTTTAACCACTAGCTTAGCCACTTCACTACTCATGGGTGATTGCTTTTGTTAATCTTGCAAGTGTATGATCTTCTCTTCTCCGATGGTTAAACCACCATCTTGCAAATGAGAAAGTAATTAGGTCAACAACGCTAGACGAATTCCAAGCCTATGGAGTGACAACATTAGGCAAAGCATTCATTATCAAGGAGATTGGTAAGCTTTGGCAAGCTAGCAAGGTAATCTAGTCTTGGATCGCTTTCTTTAAGTTTCTTGTTCTTTTCTTGTGAATACCACAACCAATTCTTGATTTCTTTTCCAACGACTTCCACCATGAACATATCCATCTTCTTTTAGTTTCTTTTTCACTTGATTCACTAAGTTTATAATCAAGAGAAGACTACTAGTTTTATCACTTCACAACCTAACGTTTAAAGCTTCTATCGCGAGCTCTCCCTGAGATCCGACTCGGTATAGCCCTAGGCTATAGCGGAGACAAGAAAGGGTACATCAAATACATTTGCTACATAATAAGTATACCTTTTCAGTCTAATCATATATATATATGGGCTTACTGTACCTCAGCCCGCGGGCTGAGAGAGTTTTCTCAGCTGCTGCGTGGCGTGGCAACATCACCGCCCCACATCTGTAATAATTTTGGCGGGCAAAATCCTGTAAAATCCCGCCCAATTTAATGCCAGTCACCTCAACATTGTAATTTCCAAAAAACCCTCCCTCACAACTTTTTACCGACCTTGGTAGCAGTCCTCAGAAAAAAACTGCGACCTTGGCAGCAGTCCTCAGAAAAAGACTGCGACCATGGTAGCAGTCCTTAGAAAAGACTGTGGTAGCAGACCTTGGTAGCAGTCCTCAGAAAAAGACTGCGACCTTAGTAGCAGTCCTCAGAAAAAGACTGCGACCTTAGTAGCAGTCCTCAGAAAAAGACTGCGACCATGGTAGCAGTCCTTAGAAAAGACTGCGACCGTGGTAGCAGTTCTCATAAAAACACTGCGACCATGATAGCAGTCCTCAGAAAAAGACTGCGACCTTGGTAGCAGTCCTCAGAAAAAGACTGCGACCTTGGTAGCAGTCCTTAGAAAAGATTGCGACCGTTGGTAGCAGTTCTCATAAAAACACTGCGACCTTGGTAGCAGTCCTTAGAAAAGACTGCGACCGTGTAGCAGTTCTCATAAGTACTGCGACTATATTAAAAATCATTAAATATCAAATCAGATAAAAAAATTAAAGAAGCAGCATTCACTGTCTTTTACCGAAAAAGTAGCTTTTCATAAGGGGTATTTGGTAATTTAACTTCTTTCGATAAGCGGGCCGCAAGTTAGTGGGGTGCAAAATTGAGCCACGTCAGCGCAGGCTGAGAGAGTTCTCTCAGCCCGCGGGCTGATATACATTTTTCTATATATATATATATATATATATATATATATATATATATATATATATATATATATATATATATATATATAAGTCTTCATGTGAGAAACTTTCTCACACGAAGACCGTGAGAAAATCATATAAAGGCCCTCAAATTTTTTATATTTTGAAATTTACTCCAAGATCATTAGATCATTGATATTGTCTATGTCCTTAAAATTTTTAAGCCAGAAAATTTTACTCCTCAACTGTTATTGTTTAAGAATCAAAAAAATATATTCTCTTCTCTATTGTTAAAACACAAAAAATGACTAATCTACATCTAGATGTTAGACTTATTATGTTTTAAAGTCTAATTTATTTTGGCCTAATCAAGTCAATTGGATATTTGCACCCGCCCACTTAACCTATATTGTTTGACCCAATAAAGAATTGATCAAACCTAAATGGTTTGGGTCTAGACACGTTTTCAATTACACTTAGCCATGAGTGTATTTAAATTAGAATGTGGGACTCATCTACACGTGTGGAACTCGTGTTATAATCAAGGCCTAGATCTATGATGAGTTGAACTAAGGTTTCTTGATGCTATATATACCATGAGTAGGGTTCCTTCTCCACCAACAACAATAACCATCTCTCTTAGAGGCCTCTCATCTCCTCTAAGGATAAAGAAGAGAACTTGGTGGCTGGAGAGAAGAATCCTCTCACTCAACTCCGGCGTCCTCGAGATCATGCAACCTTCGGCATCCTCTTCGTGATGGAATCAGGTATGCCTAAACTCTCCTTCCTTTGATCATGATAAAGAGGCTTACAGTATATATGTAGATCTTGTATGGAATAAATTTAGATCTAACAATTGTATCAGAGCCACCTCTTTATCAAATCATAGGGATCTACAGAAACTATAATCTCGATATATAATTATCATAAAAATATCTCCTTTGATTCAATAAATATTTTGTGTCTCATATGTTGGATCAAAAGGTTAAAAGGAGTGATTTTTATTGAATTTTACATGTATATATATATTTTTAGAAATTTTAATCTGTGTTATTATTTCGAAAATATTTAAAAAAAAAAAGGGTGTATATGCTCTCTGCAGAGAGCATTGCATGCTCTTTGCAGAGAGCAGTCAGTGCACGCATGCATCTGCATGCGTGCGCTGGCAGTGCATGCTGCGCCCCTTTGAGGGTGGGCAACAGCCGCCGGCCACCATGGGCCGGCGGCTAGAAGGGCAAATATATATATTTTTTTTCTTTTCTTGGGAGTTAAGGTTTCCTTAATTTGGGATTGTGAGATTGAATAGGATTGAATTTTTTGATATAGATACAAAATTTAAATCTAATAAGGAAACTCATTTAATCTATTCTTAGTTTTTCTCATATTAAAGCTAATTGAGTTTTATCCAGTTTATTTAAACCCGGCCCAATAAGAAAGGAAACTAATAACTAACCCTTACGGGTCGGGTCTGATTCAGACCCGATAAGCACTGCAGACCCGTTTTGCCAATAGAAACTTCAATTAGCCGTTACGGGCTCATACGACCTCTGTTTTGGGCATGTAAACAGCCGTTTCGAAGCTCTTGACGAGCACTACAGTATTACAGGTATTAGACATGACAAAACAGTAGTTAGTTGACATAAAGAAGCATTGAAGTATTTATTTATCATGATTACGTGTACCCTTACATGCTTCCGCTTCATTAACATTTATATTATTGTTTATATTGTCTAGCATGATGAATATTGATGTTTACTACAGTTGATAACACACAGATAAAAATATATACATGTTCAAGTTAAAGAATTTATAAAAAGAGCTTATTTAATTGCGTATGTAGTTCATGCGGATAATAGCTGGCCCAAAGGAAGACTATTGTTTGGCCGAATTATGTACGGCGTCGGATACTTGATGTGGGTAATGCAAGTGGGAGAATCTTCGTGTGTGGTAATCGGCCCAAAGGAAGGTTGTCACACTATAGGCCCATATTGCATTACCCTCATCAACTAGTCCGATGGCGGAACAAGAATCCAGATGCATAAATTTGTGTGGCCCATGCGTGTGGCAATCGGCCCAAAGAAGGTTGTCATTATAGCCGGGTCATTACATATATTATATGGCCAATATACATTACTTAAACTTAGGACCAATCTTATAAAGTGACAGTCGGCCCAAAGGAAGGTTGTTCTCTTACATAGGACTTAGATTTTAGGATATCTATATGGGCCAGTACAGTGTTGGCATATAGAGACACAACTTGTTCTGAAAGTTTAACCGGCAGCTCTATCGGTTAAACTAGTTGCATTTTCTGAAATTCATTTTTTATGGCTATTACAGTAGAATTTTATTAAATGCAATGTTTATGTTAAACTGATGAGAAATTGTACATTATGTAGTTTAAATTGAATGGTACAAACTTTAAGAAGTGGTAAGACCACGTAAATGATCGTTCTTGAATTCATGCACCTAGAGTACACCTTAAAGATTGATAGGTTTCTACATCACTAATAAAAGTTCAGTAAAGAAAAGGTCAATTATGGTAAGTGGGGGAGAGATCTTACAAGATGTGTCTAATGGTCATAAAGTACACTATTCCTATAACTATTAGAAGTGCTATGCCCGATAATGTCAGTGCACACTTAACATCCAGGGTAAACTCTAATAAGAAAAGGAAAAGTGAAACTAAAGGGAGGAACATAAACACCACTACAGTGACTGATCCTAAGTGGCAAAAGCGCAAAAAAAAGTAAGCATAAGGTCATTGCATACTTCTTCTGTAAGAAAGTAAGCCACCTCAAGTAGGAATGCATAAAGTATCAGAAATGGTATTTAGCGGGTATATCTCATATTTATGTTTGTTCTGAGATTAATTTAGCTTTAGTGTCACTTTATAAATTGTGAATAGATAATTCACATAAGCGATTCAATACGGAACTTTCAAACCCAAAGGAGGCCTAGCCCAGCTGAGGCGATACGTATACATGGGTGATGGAAATAAAGTTGCAATTAAAGATATTGGAGTTTGTAGGCTTAAATTAGATTTTTGATTTTAGTTTTAGATTTGGATGAGACTTTATATGTACCGTCCTTTTAGCAGAATCATATTTCTATTTCATTTGTTAAACAGATCTAGTTTTACTGTCACTCTTGATAATGAAATGCTTAGTCTACTTTCCAAATCTAAAGTTGTTGGTACTAGAACTCTTATTGATGTCTATATAAATTGAAACTTCATGCTTTATATACTGAATCTCTATATGTGAATAGCATAGGCACTAAGCGAAAATTAATTAAAGAAATATTAGAAAGTTTGGTACTAGACAAAGTTCAGGTGTCTTAATTTGGTGTATACAGACATTTGTGGTCCATTCCCTACAGCTTCTTGGAATGGTCATGAATATTTCATCACTTTACAGACAATTACTCTCGTTATAGGTACTTACACTTGTTCCATGAGAAATCCCCATCATTGACATGTTTAAAGCCGTTAGATCTGATCATGGTGGTGAGTACTATAACAGATATGACGAATCAGGTAAATGTCCAGAATCATTTGTCAATTTCTGAAAGAGTGGTATTCTCGCTTAGTACACCATATCAGGGACACCTCGTCAAAATGGTATTACTGAGAGATAAAATCACACATTAAAGGATATGGTGGGGAGTATGATAGCTCATACTACTCTACCAAAGTCATTATATAGTGAAGCCTTAAAGATGGTTGTCACCTCCTTAATAAAGTACCTAGTAAAACAGTAACTAAAACCCTATATGAGTTATGGACTGGGAAATCTCTCAGTATTAGGCATCTATATGTTTGGAGTTGTCCAGCGGAAGCTCAGCCATATATACCATATGAGAAGAAGTTAGACTTAAGGACAGTTAGCTGTTTATTCGTAGGGTATTCTGAGAGGTATAAAAGCTTTAAGTTTTATTGTCCCTCCACTAAGAACATAAAGACAGATTGCTAATTTTTTTTTGAGAATATTCAGAACAGTGGGAGTCAACTACATAAAGATTTCATATTTAAGAAAGAACCTATTGTTATACCGATGACAATTGTTCCAAATGATAAGTAGTTGTTCCACTTCAAGATGAAAATACAGTTGCATCCTTACAAGATACATATACAGTTCATCCTGAAATAGATCATGTTGGTGAGGTAGAAACTGAAAATTCTCAACCACAAGTGCCTAAGATATCAACTAGGGAGAGGAATCAGTAATTACAAATGACTATATA
>JAVJIF010023374.1:0-58466 GCA_038442645.1 Agave tequilana
GCAAGTATAAATCCTAGTCTTAATGAAAACTAACATTTAAACAAGTAATCAAATCATGAGGCATAAAACTAGATATAAATCAACATGATAATCATAAAAATGATCATTATGTAAATCCACATGCTATTAGAGCGATGATATACATAATAGCTAAACATCAAAGAGAACACAAAATATGAGTCCATCTAAACATGGGTGATCTCAAAAGCTATACATGCATGTCAAAGGTCTAATAATCATGACATTTAACATACTAAACAAAACATGAATCATCAAAAAAAAATCATAAACATCCATATGATCATTATGTATATGCATGCACATTAGATTTAGGGCATACATATTAGTTTAAATAAGGTGAGAACACTAAATATAGATCCATATAAAACATGGGTGTCTCAAGTAACTAAACATGTATAACACTAATCTAATCAACATGACATAAGCATAATGAACAATAAAACATGACATGCTATAAATAGATGAACATGAAAAGTATGTAAATATAAATGGGAATTAGAGATAGATACCAAAACCGATGAGAGCACCTCTCTAGTTCTCCAAACCAATGGTGGTCCTCTCCACCAAAACTCCCCTTGAAAGTGATGCATCCAAATTGTTTTCTTTAAGCACGGAACGCATCCACTTTAAGGCACCAACACTCTCACGCTATGCGAGAGCCCACACCTACATCAAAAATCAAAGGGGTGGTCTTTGGTACCCATTTTCTTTTGGTCCACGGGGGTTAGTATCTTTCCTAACCCAAACAAAATTAGTTGCTAAATTTTCATCATAAATACGATCATAACAAAATCTAGCAAGGTGGCCCTTTCGTCCACAATGCGTACATGTGTACACATGAACATACAAGTGATGGTGATGACCGTGAGTAGCATGTTATGCCGTGGAGGGGTGCATGCAATGATGGAACTTGTTTCTTACAAACCAAGGTTTCCAAACGTGTATGATCTAAAGCACATTGGCTCAAAGTGGAGCCTAAACAATCAACAATTTTCTTCAACACATTTATATCATATTCAATACTTGAAGATAAAGTGGAGCATACAATAGATGTGCTAGGTGAAGCTACACTAGCATGGCAAACATGAGAATCTATATCAATTTTTAAAGATTCATTTTTCTTTAAAACAAGATCCAATTCTTTTGTAATGAAATCAATTTCATTTTTCAATGAAAGGTTATCTCTTAAAACAAAATCTAATTTAGAAGATAAAACCTCATTATTTTTCACAACATCATCACAATTATTTTTGCTTTTCAAAACATCAATCTCTTTTAGGGCAAGGTCTAGTTGAGATCTTAGTGAGCCACGTTCACTAGTAACTCTTCCTTCTCTTGCAAAACCAATTCAAAAGTTGAGTACAAATCCTTCATTTCTTCTTTTAATTCAAAATGTTTCTTTTTCAAAAGGTCATGTTTTTCCACAAAATTTTCAAGTTTAGAGGCAAGTTCTACATTTAAATTTTGAACTTCAAAACACCAATAACAATATGAACTAGAGCTATCATCTAGGTTAGATTTCGATTGTACCTCAAGGGAGTTCTTCCCTTGGACCATGAGGCAATGTTCGTCGGACTCGTCTCTCCTAGATCTTCTCAACTTGTTGACAATCCTTGGTAGCTCGGGAGAAGACAATATGCTCCAAACTGTAAAAGCCGAATCATAATGATCAAACACATGTAAAAGATCTCCATTAAGAGATGCTCTAAGTGTCTTAAGGGCTAATGCATTAGCCTTTCTATACTTGCTAGCATTTGGGTAGGATTCTTGAGTAGTGGCTTGATAAACTAGATGTCCTAGGCTTTTTAAATGACTACTCATCTTGGCCTTCCAATATCATGTCTAGAAAAGTCAAACATAGGAGGGCTATCCATGAGTGCAACTATATGTGTGCAAATGAAAATGCAAATGAAGATTAGCAAATCAAGATCTCACTCCTAGGTGGTTAAACCTAAATATCAGGAGCGTAGGCTCTGATACTAATTGAAATCACCTAGAGGGGGTGAATAGGTGATATGGCTAATCTAGTGAACTTAATGCGGAATTTGAAAACTAATTGCAATTACACAAGATGCAAGGAACAAGTGATGCACACAACCAAGCCAAGCATATAAGTATGAATGGTCAATGTGAAATGATGCAAGGCACAAGAGTAAAGAGAGAGAGAGAGAGATAGAGTAAGAGTCAAGGGATCAAGCGCAAACAACAAGATATATTTCGAGGTTCGAGCACCCAGCTCTACATCCCCGCCTTCACACAGAAGGATTTCAACTCCACTAGCTTGTCCACAAAGGACTCCACAAAGGGAACCTCCACCGAGGATTTGGGGCAATAACAATTACAAGGAGTACCCAACTCCTCTCTTTACAACCACAACCTCCTTCTAGAGGCAAAGCACCAAGCCAACAAACAATCACCTCATAACTAGAGGGATTAGCACAAAGCTTACACAAGGATCGCCTCACCACTTGAGGGATACAACCCAAATGCACAACCTCCTCAACACAATGAGGGAAAGGCACAAAGCCAAGCAAATGAAGGGTTTACAACTTGGTGGTCTAACAAACAACCACAAACAATTCTTCAAAGATCCTATAGAATAAGAAAGTAGATGTAGCTCAAGTGTGGAGAAAACCAAAGGAATGAAAATCAAAGACTCAAAGAAAATCTTTGGGAAAAACTAGAAACCAAGATGAAGAAGTTGAATCAAAATATTTTCCCAAAAGCCCTTTCTTGATTTTCCAAACCCTAGCAAAAAACACCAATAGATTGTTCAATTTAAATCCCAAAAACTTCTTCTGATTGCAGTGAAAACACTAGAGAGTCAGAAAAAATTAGCTCTTCAAATCTTAGAGAAAACCTCTTTCCAATGGGGTATTTATAGCCCATTTACAAAACTAGCCGTTGGCAGCAGATTCTGCCAAAATGAACTACCGGTCGACCGGTCGTCGACCGGCCAACGGTCACTTTGACCGCTGGCAGCTACCGGTCAACCGGGCGGTCGACCGGCCCCAGATACAGAGAGCAACAGCTCTCTGTCCGGTCGACCGCTCGGTCGACCGGGGGTAACCCGAGAGCAACTTGCTCTCAGTCGGTCGACCGGGCGGTCGACCGGCTTAGGGTAAGGCAGCGTGCACGTATCCGTGCACGTCGGTCGACCGCTACGGTCGACCGGCTACTTGGTCCGGTCGACCGTCCGATCGACCGACCTAGCCTGGCAGCAGCAGTTCTGGTCAGGAAAACCATGGAATTTTTAATCCTAAAAATTCCCATAAAATCTCTAAAATTACACAAAAATAGTTTTATCATTTTACACTGAAATATAAACTTGTGTTAAAAATTTCAACACAAATTTCAAACATTATGAACCATTTTTGTGTTATAGAAATTTTGCCAAAAACCAAAAACCGTATTTTCTAAAACTTGGATTTTGAATAGAAAATGCGTTTTGTCCAAAACTCATCCGAATACAAAAACATGATATTTAAACACTTTGAAGCATGTTGTATATGGATAGAAATCCAATATACAAGAAACATATATATATCCATGTTTTTGACTTTAATTCCAAAAATATGTTTTGTTGAAAATACCAAAACATAAAACACATGAAATAGACTATCAAGCTAAGTTTGTTTAAATAGTTGAAGCATGCATGTATATAGAACAAATCTAATATACATTAAACCATATAAACTTGTTTTGATATAATATCTATTCATGCAAACCAAGATCGGTTTAAACCAAAAACCGAAAACCAAAATATGAAACGTGTGTGTTGTGAACTTGAGTATATCATACTATTCTAATCTTTACAATTTGGATCTAAACACAAAACTAAACTATGGTACCGATGTCTTCTGTAGAGCGCCGTCTCCAAGCCGACTCGATCCAAAACTTTGTGATCTACCGAGCTTGACTCCAATGAGTGCTATATATGATCTTGTCGCTCGGGCTCTTGAATCACCATGTGAATAGCTTCCAAATCATCTTGTTGAAGCTAATCACCAACTAATATCTTGATTAATAATCTGAAACTAAAATCACAAGATAATTAGTACACATAACTACATGAGTTAATCATCATCAAAACTAGAGTGGAAGGCCTCTGGGCCAACAATTCCTATCATTAATTGTTTTGACCAAATGACTCACTTTTACTTTTAGCCTCTTGAGAGATTGGAGACGATCCATTTGAGATTGAATACAATCATTTTGGGGCTGAATCATAAATTTCATATTCTTTTCTAAGTCAAGAGGTTCTTCTTGTTGTGGTTGGACTTGGAAATTAGAGTAAGGATCTTGGATTTGAGAATTGTTTGGGAGAATTGAGTCCGCTATTATTTGTACTTATCGTGTAGACTCAAGGAAGGCTTCAAATGTCTTTTCTAAAGAAGATTTCTCTTCTATAGGTTGATTTTGATATGGATTATATGAAGCCCTTTGTTGGTAAGGTTGTTGATAGTAGGACTCGGGGGAGTTGTATCCCCACTGACTCGGTGAAGAGTAGTGATGATTGTCCCATTCTTGTTCATAGTACTGGGATTGGGGCATATATTGATTCAGATAAGACTAATCTGGCATACTTGGTTGGTTAGAGTTATGTAATGCCGGGTTGGTAAATCCGAATTGAAAGAGGTTGGGGTGAAATATGGATTTGAGTTATAATCAGAATAATTGTAATTATAATCCAATTTCATAAGAACAAACAAAAACAAATAAACAAATAAGAAAATAAAGAAAAATCTAGCCTATGTTAGGGTAGAGCTTAGACCTAGACGACTCCTAACTGTTAATTATCCACAGGAGGTATATTGCAGAACCTGACCACAAGTTAATCGACCAGGTAGGGACAAGATTGGTGGGAGGTATCCACGCTTAAAAGCGACGGGCCTAATTATGCCAAACCACTAGCCTTCGGGGTTTCGCCCCTCAATTTCCAACCTTAGACACCGATTTGGCAAGAGTCAACTTCTAACAACTTCCCCCTTAGGTCAATCCCTATTTGAGTCCGAGATGTCCCTAGGGCCAACGTCTACTCAATTTTATGTTAGGATGGGTTAGTGAGTGAGGAGATGATTTTTGGGCTAAGGAAGGGTAACGACTTCCCCACCTTATCTTGTTTAAGGATATGCCCTTAGATCGTTTTTTGTACTCGTGTGCAAGTATTTAGCAAAATTAACACCCAAGCAATATAACATACAAGTGTATTTCCTTAATGCAGACGTACCTTTTTCTCCAGCACTCTTCAACAGTAATATAAAGAAATAAAATAGACAGATGCCTTGAGATGCAAGAGTCTAAGCGTTTTTTATCATTTACAAAGTAACAAGTTATTATTGATTAGAAACATGTACATAGTGAGTTAAACAGATAAACTAATAACTGTAGAAAGCTAAATCTCTAAAAATCAAGCAATCTGTAAGAAACTACAGTTAGTAGTTCACCACAGTTGTGGGCTCTAGTGCTCTGCCTTCTTGGACAGAGGCACAGAGCAGCAATATGGCCACTGCAGCTCCTAGTTTCATGTAATTAGCCCCTGTACACCAAAATAAAGAAGAAAAGGGATTAATTCATTAAATAAATTAAAAAGAAAGAAAACTTACCGTCCCTCCCTGGCAACGACGCCAAAATTATGGCCGAGCCAAACCTGCACAGAAAATAAATAATTTTAGGAATAGTGCTAGATCCTCAATTTTACCGTGTAGCTTAGGACTACGAGTCATGATCCACAGGGAGGGACATCGATGGAAGCATTGTGTAAGTTTTCTTTTAATTTATAGAAACTAATTAATATTTATTTTTTCAATTTTATAAAAAGAAAATAAAATATCATGTTAAGTTAAAAAGAAGATGGTAGAAGAAGAGATGGTGGTGGTGTTGTTTTAATTATAAAGAAAAAGAAACAAAAAGAGATAAAAAAAGTGTTGATGCAAAATCAAAAATAAAAAGAAATAAAGAAGAATATTTACCTCTACTATTGAACCATAATAAAATTTACCTTAGCATGGAGTAAAGCAAAGCAATAAAAAAGAATAAAGGAAAGCAAAGCTTTGGGAGATCAAGTACATTGAAGAAAAGTGGGAAACCTCCATTGATTGTCACCTTCAATATAAGCTTCTTGAAGAAAAAATTACAATAGTGTCACTCTACAATAACTCTTCCTCTCTTTTAATCATGTAACACTCTCTAACCTAAGCTAAAAAGAAAAATAAAAATTACATTAAAGAAGAAAAAAATCTAAAGTAAAGCTCTCTCTGAATTGTGCCCTTTCTGCCTTCGAGGTATGAGGGTATTTATAGGAGAAAACTAGAGGGATAGAACGCGTATGAAGATAGGAAGAGTTGTATATTTCTGAATTTGAATTCTCTTCTTATCTCCAAACTTGACTTGATTTATCTAGAAATTCAATTCTGATCTGCAGCTTGTTGGCGTGTTGATTACTGAATATCACTTATCAAATGATAGAATTAGAACGAGTGATCAACAGAAGAATTATAGCCCTTTAAGTCTTCTTTTTATAGCATTTTAAATCATTAGATTTAGTTTCTATAGCGAACGTTATGATTAAAATGCTAAACTATATTTAGCCTGAATCCGAATTTAAATTGCTTAATCTCATCCGTTGATTTTCTCTTCATCCATTTATCCTCTTGGATTTTCAGTTTGTCTTCTAGAATTGATAAGATATCCATTTATCTTTAGCAAAGCCAATAGGAATTTTAAACAATCCATTTTTCCTTTGAAATTAGATGATATTATCTTATCTGATATATCCAGTTTTCAGATAATATAGCTTCTAGAACCTTTGAATTTGAATCGATCCCTTTTCTTTGAACTTTTGAATTTTGTTGGATAAAGTTCATGATTATCTTCTCCTATCATACCCTATAAGAATTAGGATATTAAGACAAGTTATTTAAAATATCTATTACAGAATATATGTAGGAATGTAATAATATTATGCAATATATGTGTCCAAACAAACTCTAGATGCGAGTCTTATACATGAGACCCGCATTTAAGGGTTCAAGATGCAGAGTTTACCGTGCTCTGCAGAGATAGTAATATGAATCTAAATGCACAGCCCAACATGAGATCGTGTCTGATGATCAAAATGCAGAACACATATTAAGACTGCTGATGTGAGTCTTAAAATTTTCTAAGTCATGAACTCTAGATGCGAGCCTTATACGTGAGACCTGTGTTTAAGGCTTCAAGATGCAAAGTTTACCATGCTCTGTAGAGATAGTAATATGGATCTGAATGCACAGCCTAACATGAGACTCGCGTCTGATGATCAAAACGCGGACACATATTAGGAGCGCTGATGCGAGTCTTAAAAATTTTTTAAGTCATGAACCCCAAACGCGAGTCTTATATGAGAGACCCATGTTTGAGACTTTAAGACACAGAGTTCACCATGCTAGCATTTGAAGGTCTCAAAAGACGCAGAACTCGAGACTCAGAAGTCAACAATCTCATGTTTCATCAATTAATGCAAGGATCACGTTTGCAGATTATGGACACGTGGTTCTCAAGTTAATTGTCTAAACTTCAAAAAAGAAGTTTTCAGAAGTTTTATGAAGAGATCAAGAGACAGTCTCTTCATAATCGGTGATAACCGAGCTTCAAGGAAACAGAGCCTTGTCATGAATGGTAATGGCAAAAGCCATTTCCTGCCTGAAGAAAAATTCTCGAGAGGGTGAACATCATCCGTCAAGATACAGCCATGAAAGCACCCGAGGAAACGCTTTTTTAATTTTGAAACCACTTAACAGTGATTATCTTCAAAGAAGATATCAAGAAAGCATTAAAGCTTTGAGTTCTTTTTAGAACCCTGAAAATTCTTCAGGATGCATGCTCAGAGAAGAAGACATTCTAAAAGTTCTTTAGAATACATGCATGTGAAGAAAAAATAGTCAAGATGAACGATTTTTATAAGGCCCATGGCCTATTTATAGGCTCGCTAATGGCCATTAATTAATGGCATAAAAATCAAAACCATTCTTAAAGGCCAATTAATAGCCTTAATTCGCAGCGTGAATCTCAAATCCAGTCTGAGCAAGACATATGGATATTTATCCTGGGAAATCCCAATGACGCTTGGATTTTCAATCCAGACACGCATCCCCAACCGTCAACGTCGGTTCTGCCTCGAAAGATCCAGCGAGATCTTCACGCATGGAGAGTCACGTCATCACAATCGCATCTCTACAACTGCAAATAATGCTTCAATGGTGGTATTTGAAGGCCACGTCCCTTTACAAACCAAAGGTCGCGTCCCCTCCAACAAGTTGAAGATGGCATTCCCTTAACAAAATGAAGACCGTGTCTCTTTGACTGCCGAGGGCTGCGTTCCCTCAACAAATGGAAGAATGCATCTCTCTGATGGTGAAGGGCTGCGTCCCTTAATCAATTTAGAGTCGCGTCGCTACAACAATTCAGAGCCGCATCTCCCCTACGACTCAGAGTCGCGTCTCCCCTATGATTCAGAGCCACATCTCCCCTACAATTTAAGGCCGCGTCTCCCCTACGATTCAGGGTCGCGTCTCCTCTATAACTCAAGGCTACGTCTCCCCTATAACTTAGAGCCATGTCTCAGCAAACGACTAAGGACTGCATCTCTACAATGACCAAGAACCTTATCTCAATTGTGCGTCTCCTCACCAAACAAGACCCGCGTTTTACAACAAGCATGAGTCGCGTCCTTCGAGTCCTCACTTGTTCAATGCAACGACTGCGTCTGTGAGAGCTGTGTTGTAACACCCCATCCTCAGTATACGTACCCAGTTATGTGTCCTGATTTTTTGAGCGTATTTTTTTATTATTTTATTTTATTTTATTTTATTTTCTGTTATTTAAAATCTTACTCATATAGCAGTACTGCATGATTTGACCTTTTTGGTATTCAGATTTGACCGATTTTAGTTTCAAATATTATTTTTTAATATTCTAGATTTTTCATGATTTTCTGGAATTTTTCAGAATTCAATTGTAAATCTTCAAAACCGGTGTCGACCAGTGTCGCTGACCGACTCTCAGATTTTTAATTTACAAACGGAGTTGAAAATCTAGAAACGGCTTTCACAGTACTTCTTAAAATCATGATTTCTATCTAAATGAATTTTTTAGAATTTTCTGAATTTATCAAAAATCCAGCCGACCCGGTGTAGACACCGTTCACAATGGATTCCAGGATTTTTATTTTGAAAATGGAATTGAATTTCTAAAAACCGATTTCACTAAAAATCTTAAAATAATATTTCTTATTTTTGAAAATTTTTGGGAGACTTTTCGAGATACTTTATTTTTGGGCTTTTCTGGATTTACGGTGTTTTCCCAGATACCGGGAATTTATCCATATATTCCACTTTTCTCTTTTTCTCATTTTCTCTCTCCTTCCTCAAACGCGAGTTTCGCCAACTAGATTCATCATTAAATGCAGTGTTTCTCTCCATACTGCATTTAATGCTTATGGGCTAGTTCAACTCAGGTCCAATCACCCATGCCTTTTTGTCTTTCCTGTAAACGCAACCTTGTATTTCTTGAACGCAGGTTTGTTTACTGCGTCCAGCAACAGCTAGACGTAGCCTTTGTGTGGGACGCGCCCTTTTGGAAAGGGACGCAGCCTTTGCATGATAGAATGTCTCATTTTGGAATGGCATTATTATATATTATTTCCCCCCTTATATATAACACTCCCACCTTCTCTCTCTTCCACTTCTCTTCTCCTTCTTCATTTTACAGCCAGCAAAGAGCAGCAAAAATAGCAGCAAAGCTGCCCTTGGCCGGCCTCCTCCCTCCATTTTTCACCACTTCCACCACCAACTTCTTCCACCAAATCCCTCCACCTCATTCTCCTCCATCTCCTCCTCCATTTCCAACCACAAACACCATCTTCTTCAACCTCTTTCACCAAGAAACATCCAAGAACCCATTTTCTTCACCAAGCTTCACCACCATCTCCACCACCACCTGCACCACCGTAGCCACCACCAAGCATACCACCTTCACCTCCTCGTCGACCTCTTTCTAACGGACTATAGATTCGTCCCCCGCAACAACGTTTGCAAAATCCCGTTTTGAAATGGTGAACTAGACTTGCACCTCCATCTTCTCCAAACTACCACAACCCCTCTCCATCAACTTGTGAGGACCGGCCACTCCTTTTGGATTGGGGCCGCGTTCTTCTCGGTTGGCAAGACTCTGGGCCGGTACCCTCCTTTTGGATTGGGGCTGAGCTTTATCACCGTAGATTTTTCGGTAATCGTTCGCGATTATTCTGGTAATCGTTTGGTAACAAACTTGGCAAAGGACTCATCTTCCTCACTTGGCATTTCTTACAGGACGTCGGACGCATTTTAGGCGAGTAACTCTACTCGCCAAGACTTGGATACTATTTTCATACTTGTAATTTTATCAAATAACGCAACCCTCAAAGTCAGGTTCTGCTCTCTGTTTTGCACTCTGTTAGTCGACTTGACCCAGTCATTAGTCGACTTGAACCCTTTATTAGTCGACTACCCCCTTATCCCAAGTCGACTAACTCATCGAAACGCAACCTTACTTCTGAAACGCGACTTCATTAGTCGACTACCCATTTCTCCCTAGTCGACTAACTATTTCCTGAAGACGCGGTCTTGTGAGACGCGGTCTTGTGAGACGCGGTCTTAAGAGACGCGGCCTTGTGAGACGCGGCCTTGTGAGACGCAGTCTTGTGAAACGCAGCCTCATTAGTCGACTAACCCTTTTTTTCTAGTCGACTAACTTTTCTCCTGAAGACGCGACTCTTTGAAACGCGACCTTATTAGTCGACTTGGCCTTCCCCTATAGTCGACTAACTCCTCTATAAGTCGACTAATTGCCTTCCCCTAGTCGACTAATTTTGGCTATTTGCTGTGGTTAATTACTTTCTTGGAAATGAATCTTATACTCGGGACATGTATTATATAGTGCTATTTCATGGCATGTTACTTGACAAATATCACCTCTTATCATGCTATCTATTAACACAAGGCATGATACACCTGATTCTATGATTATCACTATAACGGGAATGATAACCGGACTTCATGATTTTCCAATTTGATTTACATGATAGTACGATTGTACTCCTGATACTCCTGTCTTCATGATATTTCCGACTTGCTCCTGTTCATTTCCGAAACCTGATAATTATCTAAAGGATCCATAAAATAAGGCAACTTGCATCGGGTCGGGGGAAATACGCGGCTATCAATATATGTTCGTGTTTACAGTGGTATTAGGTATGTATGCAACTAAATTTCCGGTCTGACCTGTGGGCCTCCAGGCGACCGAGGGGAGTGCTGGCTCCCTCCTTCCTGGTACCATCATGATAAGGGCATACATAAGTCCCTCCTGTTAGCCTTGCGGCAGGTTCCGTCCACCAAGCAACGGAACATCCTGGGCCGTGGTCCTGGGTATGCACGGGACCCACTGTAAACATAGTTCGTTGATACCCCCGCTGGTTTCCAATAACAATCTTGCTTTACTTGGATATGGATCTATGTGTGCTGGAACGCTAGTTCACATAGCTAGATATCAGGGTAAGACGAGTAACAATAATAATAAAAGACGCTAACTGTGGGTGTTGTATGCGCTTGGATCACGGTGACATGAGATAAAGGTATATAGATGAGGGTTTTCCTTGTTTGGATTATTCCCTCGAGGTACTAGTCTCATGAGGCCGTAACTTAAGCTTATACAATGCCTTTCGTTTATAACATGTCGTACTTCCTTTACTCGCTGGCTGATTATTCATGATATTGTACCAACTCTCGTACTCTTATTTCTTATGCCGCTCGGCTGTAACCTGATCACTTGTTTGGGAGGTCCTGACTCCCTTGAATTTGTATGTTCAGGTTCCGGACCTTGGATTGAGGTGGAGCCTTCTGTGGAAGATCAAGCTTTCCTTTCTGAGCAGGCTGACTAGTCTCGGTTTCTGTTGTGCCAGACTTTCCTTTTTAGCTCGCGGGACCTTCCTTCAGCTCGTGAGCATCTTGTAATCATATTGTAAATCGTACTTTTGTGCTTGGCTGTGATATATGATGCATGTGATATGTAATAGTATGTCACACCCAGTGATAACTTTGTAACTTGTACTTTTAATGTTGGCATATCTATGATCGCTGCGTTTTGTCGTACTCTGATTCTTGCTTGTACTGATGCTTAGCGTATATATGTGGGGGTATTTTCCGACCTGCGTATATACGTCGCAGTGACGTCCCCGTACCCGTGGGATCGGGGCGTTACAGGTTGGTATCAGAGCCAGGGCTCTCACACCTATAGTACAATCAAGTAGCAAATGGAATTTGCCATTGCCAACTATAATGTACAAAGTTATCTAGTCCTTTTTGATTCCTTTCCTTGTGTCCTAAAATCCTTCCATCTTTCCAGTTTCCAGTCTCCTTTTTACCAACATAAGTATGGATAGAAGGACGGGTCGTAACAACTCCGGGCAAGCATCAAATGGACCCGCGGGAGAGAATGCTAATATTCTAAGGGTTATCCAGACTATGATGGAGAATCAGCAACAGCAGACGGAACTCCTTCGGCAAGAGTTAGCAACTCCTAAGGAACAAAGACCGGGGAACGTATCAGACTTTAGGCGGTTGCAACTGGCGATATTCACGGGAGGAGAGAAACCACTAGATGCTGAACAATGGCTGATTGACACCACAGATCTGTTGAACGCAGCCCGGGTCCCAAAAGAAAATCAAGTGGAGGTCGCCAAGATTCAACTAAAGGATGTAGCCAGGACCTGGTGGCTAGCTGAAGAAGCGAGACTGGAGAAACCTGTCACTTGGGACCAGTTTTCTCAAAGCTTCTATAGTAGATTTTTCCTGCCACAGCTCAGAAAGAAATGGAAGAACAGTTCATCCGACTTCAACAATGGAACCGGTCTGTGGATGAGTATGCCGCTGTGTTCATGAGGCTGAGCCGCTCTGCTCCATATATGGTGGCTGATGAAGAAAAGCGGGCGAGTAGGTTCCAACAGGGCTTACAAATGGACATTCAAATCCTCTTAATGCCCCAACAGCTGAAAACATATTCCCAAGTCCTCACCATAGCTCGGGAGGTGGAGCGAGGACTGGAGAAAGGGAAATCTAACATGATAAGGAACCAGGCCATGAAGAGGCCATTTCCACAAACGGGGAGAGGAGGTCCATTCAGAGCAGCAAAAGTCCCGATAATGAGACGACCATTTCAACCAGCCCCCTTCCAGACAACCCAACCATTTCCCATTTGTAACTATTGCCAGAAACCGGGTCACTCTCAACAAAATTGCCGTAGGGCAAATGGGTTATGCCTGGTATGTGGTTCCCGTGACCATACAATAGAAGTCTGTCCCCACAAAAGAATGGGAATAGCCAACCAAGCCTTGCCAGCACTTCCAGGGCCAAATGGACAGAGGAACCAAGGACCAATGGTTAGGAGGGCCCTTCCCCCTCCCTCACAACAAGTTATCCGCCCAGTTCAGAGGGGAGTTAGAACTGCAGCTGGTCGCAGAAGGGGACAAGCTTACAACTTGACTGCGGAAGAGGCCGAAACTTCTGAAGAGGTGGTAACAGGTAAGATCAGGGTACACTCAAAGCCAGTTCTTGCCCTCTTTGATTCGGGTGCATCTCATTGTTACATATTTGATCGTTTTGTTGCCTTGCATTTTATACCTGTTAAATCTTTAGACCACCAATGGGAGATTAGTACAGGGAATGGAATAGTCATATCTACTAAAGTTTGTACTGATTGCCCTGTAGAACTCTGTAACAAGACCTTAGCCATAGATATGCTCGTACTTGATACCAAAGGGTACGATGTAATCTTAGGTATGACCTGGCTCAGCAAATACTATGCAGTTATTGACTGTCGGGAGAAGAAAATTAAGTTCAGAATTCCCCGTCAGCCGGAATTTCAATTTGATGGGGAACCTAAGGCTGTCAAGAAGAAAACTCAAATGACTATTGCTGAGACCCAGAAGAGGGAGGTACCGGTTTGGGATGAGTTCCCAGAAGTGTTTGCTGAAATCTCAGGGCTTCCACCTGACAGGACGATTGAGTTCTCCATTGATACCCTTCCAGGCACAGTTCCCATATCCAAAGCTCCATACAGAATGGCACCCACTGAGTTAGAAATTCTAAAGAAGCAGCTACAAGAATATTCTGACAAGGGATTGATTAGACCAAGTGCTTCACCATGGGGAGCTCCAGTGCTCTTAGCAAACAAAAAGGATGGTGGTAAACGGTTATGTATAGACTATAGAGAATTGAACAAAGTTACCATCAAGAATAAGTACCCTTTACCAAGAATTGATGATCTGTTTGATCAGCTTCATGGAGCTCGAGTATTTTCTAAATTAGATTTACAATCGGGTTATCATCAGCTAAAAGTAAAGAAAGAAGATATTCCCAAGACATCATTCAGGACCCGTTATGGCCATTATGAGTTTCTAGTTATGCCCTTCGGAGTCACCAATGCCCCTGCAGTTTTCATGGATTTGATGAACAGAGTGTTCTCATCATATTTGGATCGGTTTGTAGTTGTTTTTATAGATGACATCTTGATCTATTCGAAGAACGACAGAGAGCATGCAGACCACTTGAGAATAGTGTTACAGACTCTCCAACAGGAACAACTTCATGCTAAGCAAAGCAAGTGTGATTTCTGGTTAAATAGTGTGCCTTCCTTGGACACATAATTTCAGAAGAAGGAATTTCAGTAGACCCCAGTAAAATTCAGGCAGTGAAGGACTGGCCTATTCCAAGGACAGTAACAGAAATGAAGAGTTTTATTGGATTGGCCGGATATTACAGGCGCTTTGTCCAAGATTTTTCTAAGATTGCAGCCCCGTTAACGAAGCTCACCCGGAAAGGAGAAAAATATATATGGACCGAGGAATGTGCTGCAGCATTTGAGCGATTAAAGGAAAGACTCATTACAGCTCCAGTTTTGAGGACTCCCTCAGGAAGAGGAGGGATGGTTATATACAGTGATGCATCCGGGAAAGGCCTAGGGTGTGTATTAATGCAGCATGATCATGTCATAGCTTATGCATTCAGGCAACTGAAACCACATGAGAGAAATTACCCAACTCATGACTTAGAGCTGGCAGCTGTAATATTTACATTAAAGATCTGGAGACATTATCTTCTGGGAGACAAGGTGCTAATCTACACTGATCACAAGAGTCTAAAGTATATTTTCACGCAGAAAGAATTAAACATGAGACAGAGACGGTGGCTTGAATTAATGGCAGATTATGATATAGATTTACAGTATCATCCAGGCAGAGTAAATACAGTACCAGATGCATTGAGCAGGAAGCCAGAGAATAAAATGCTAGTACAACTTACGCAACAGAAGGAGTTGATTCAGGATATTATAAAATTGGACTTAATGATAGTACAAGGAATTGATAAAACGGGACAGTTGATGACCTTTCAGATTCAATCAACCCTGATGGATGAGATTAAAGAAGCTCAAAAAGAAGACCCCAGATTGCAGAAATTCAGAGCTCAAATAGAAGTTGGATTGAGAACTGACCTCCGTATTCATTCAGACAACGCATTATATTTTGGTAACAGAATTTGTGTCCCCCAAGGAGAAGTCCGACAGAAAATTTTGGCAGAGGCACATAGTTCGGCCTATTCCATACACCCGGGAGGAAATAAAATGTATCAAGACTTGAAACAGAAGTTCTGGTGGAATGCCATGAAAAGGGAGATAGCCCAGCATGTGGCCAAGTGCTTAGTTTGCCAGCAGGTAAAGATAGAACACCAGAGAACAGCTGGACTTCTTCAGCCCTTGCCAATACCCGAGTGGAAGTGGGAACATATCACCATGGATTTTGTCACGGCACTACCTCGCAGTCCTAAGGGTAATAATGCAGTATGGGTAATCGCTGACCGCCTCACAAAAGCAGCTCACTTTCTACCTTTCAGAGTAGGTCAGTCAACAGAAGTTCTTGCAGATAAATATATGAAAGAAATTGTTCGTCTACATGGAGTTCCAGTTAGCATCGTGTCAGATAGAGACACGAGATTCCGATCACATTTCTGGGAAAGTCTCCAAGAAAATTTAGGAACTCGTCTGAAATTCAGTACTTCATATCACCCCCAGACAGACGAACAATCTGAACGGACTATCCAGATCCTTGAAGACATGTTACGAGCCTGCATGATAGAATTTAGAGGGTCATGGGAAGACTATCTTCATTTGGCAGAATTCTCATATAATAACAGCTATCAGGCCAGTATCAAGATGGCTCCATTTGAAGCACTATATGGCAGGAAATGCAGGTCGCCAATATGTTGGGATGAAGTCGGCGAAAGAAGACTTATGGGACCAGATATTCTGGTTCAGACAATAGATAAAGTCAGAATTATCAGAGATCATCTCCGGGCAGCACAGAGCCGACAGAAGAGTTGGGCAGACACTAATAGAAGACAGTTGGAATTCAGAACAGGTGATCATGTATTTTTGAAGATATCACCCACCAAAGGGGTAATCCGGTTCGGTACTCGTGGGAAACTTAGTCCGAGATACATCGGCCCATTCGAAATTTTGGATCGTGTGGGAGATGTGTCTTACTGATTGGCATTACCGCCATCTTTAGAAGGAGTACACAATGTATTCCATGTATCACAGTTGAGGAAGTATGTCAAGGATGAGAGTCACATTCTAGATTACTCCGAACTGGATCTACAGTCAGATCTGTCTTATAAAGAGCAACCGATGGCCATCCTGGACAAAAGTATCAAGACTTTGAAGAATAAGGCAATACCATTAGTATTGGTTTCTTGGAATAGGCATGTGCTAGGAGAGGCCACATGGGAACGAGAGGACGTCATCCGCGAGCGTTACCCTCATCTATTTACAACTTAGTTGGTAAAACTCTTTCTCCTTATTTTTCTCTGCTGTCATCCTCCCCTTCCTGAAATTTCAAGGACGAAATTTTTTGTAAGGTGGATGGATTGTAACACCCCATCCTCAGTATACGTACCCAGTTATGTGTCCTGATTTTTTTGAGCGTATTTTTTTATTATTTTATTTTATTTTATTTTATTTTCTGTTATTTAAAATCTTACTCATATAGCAGTACTGCATGATTTGACCTTTTTGGTATTCAGATTTGACCGATTTTAGTTTCAAATATTATTTTTTAATATTCTAGATTTTTCATTATTTTCTGGAATTTTTCAGAATTTAATTGTAAATCTTCAAAGCCGGTGTCGACCAGCGTCGCTGACCGACTCTCGGATTTTTAATTTACAAACGGAGTTGAAAATCTAGAAACGGCTTTCACAGTACTTCTTAAAATCATGATTTCTATCTAAATGAATTTTTTTAGAATTTTCCGAATTTATCAAAAATCCAGCCTACCCGGTGTAGACACCGTTCACAGTGGATTCCAGGATTTTTATTTTGAAAATGGAATTGAATTTCTAAAAACCGATTTCACTAAAAATCTTAAAATAATATTTCTTATTTTTGAGAATTTTTGGGAGACTTTTCGAGATACTTTATTTTTGGGCTTTTCTGGGATTTACGGTGTTTTCCCAGATACCGGGAATTTATCCATATATTCCACTTTTCTCTTTTTCCCATTTTCTCTCTCCTTCCTCAAACGCGAGTTTCGCCAACTAGATTCATCATTAAATGCAGTGTTTCTCTCCATACTGCATTTAATGCTTATGGGCTAGTTCAACTCAGGTCCAATCACCCATGCCTTTTTGTCTTTCCTGTAAACGCAACCTTGTATTTCTTGAACGCAGGTTTGTTTACTGCGTCCAGCAACAGCTAGACGCAGCCTTTGTGTGGGACGCGCCCTTTTGGAAAGGGACGCAGCCTTTGCATGATAGAATGTCTCATTTTGGAATGGCATTATTATATATTATTTCCCCCCTTATATATAACACTCCCACCTTCTCTCTCTTCCACTTCTCTTCTCCTTCTTCATTTTACAGCCAGCAAAGAGCAGCAAAAACAGCAGCAAAGCTGCCCTTGGCCGGCCTCCTCCCTCCATTTTTCACCACTTCCACCACCAACTTCTTCCACCAAATCCCTCCACCTCATTCTCCTCCATCTCCTCCTCCATTTCCAACCACAAACACCATCTTCTTCAACCTCTTTCACCAAGAAACATCCAAGAACCCATTTTCTTCACCAAGCTTCACCACCATCTCCACCACCACCTGCACCACCGTAGCCACCACCAAGCATACCACCTTCACCTCCTCGTCGACCTCTTTCTAACGGACTATAGATTCGTCCCCCGCAACAACGTTTGCAAAATCCCATTTTGAAATGGTGAACTAGACTTGCACCTCCATCTTCTCCAAACTACCACAACCCCTCTCCATCAACTTGTGAGGATCGACCACTCCTTTTGGATTGGGGCCGCGTTCTTCTCGGTTGGCAAGACTCTGGGCCGGTACCCTCCTTTTGGATTGGGGCCGAGCTTTATCACCGTAGGTTTTTCGGTAATCGTTCGCGATTATTCTGGTAATCGTTTTGGTAACAAACTTGGCAAAGAACTCATCTTCCTCACTTGGCATTTCTTACAGGACGTCGGACGCATTTTAGGCGAGTAACTCTACTCGCCAAGACTTGGATACTATTTTCATACTTGTAATTTTATCAAATAACGCAACCCTCAAAGTCAGGTTCTACTCTCTGTTTTGCACTCTGTTAGTCGACTTGACCCAGTCATTAGTCGACTTGAACCCTTATTAGTCGACTACCCCCTTATCCCAAGTCGACTAACTCATCGAAACGCAACCTTACTTCTGAAACGCGACTTCATTAGTCGACTACCCATTTCTCCCTAGTCGACTAACTCTTTCCTGAAGACGCGGTCTTGTGAGACGCGGTCTTGTGAGACGCGGTCTTAAGAGACGCGGCCTTGTGAGACGCGGCCTTGTGAGACGCAGTCTTGTGAAACGCAGCCTCATTAGTCGACTAACCCTTTTTTTCTAGTCGACTAACTTTTCTCCTGAAGACGCGACTCTTTGAAACGCGACCCTATTAGTCGACTTGGCCTTCCCCTGTAGTCGACTAACTCCTCTATAAGTCGACTAATTGCCTTCCCTAGTCGACTAATTTTGGCTATTTGCTGTGGTTAATTACTTTCTTGGAAATGAATCTTATACTCGGGACATGTATTATATAGTGCTATTTTATGGCATGTTACTTGACAAATATCACCACTTATCATGCTATCTATTAACACAAGGCATGATACACCTGACTTCTATGATTATCACTATAACGGGAATGATAACCGGACTTCATGATTTTCCAATTTGATTTACATGATAGTACGATTGTACTCCTGATACTCCTGTCTTCATGATATTTCCGACTTGCTCCTGTTCATTTCCGAAACCTGATAATTATCTAAAGGATCCATAAAATAAGGCAACTTGCATCGGGTCGGGGGAAATACGCGGCTATCAATATATGTTCGTGTTTACAGTGGTATTAGGTATGTTGTGCAACTAAATTTCCGGTCTGACCTGTGGGCCTCCAGGCGACCGAGGGGAGTGCTGGCTCCCTCCTTCCTGGTACCATCATGATAAGGGCATACATAAGTCCCTCCTGTTAGCCTTGCGGTAGGTTCCGTCCACCAAGCAACGGAACATCCTGGGCCGTGGTCCCGGGTATGCACGGGACCCACTGTAAACATAGTTCGTTGATACCCCCGCTGGTTTCCAATAACAATCTTGCTTTACTTGGATATGGATCTATGTGTGCTGGGACGCTAGTTCACATAGCTAGATATCAGGGTAAGACGAGTAACAATAATAATAAAAGACGCTAACTGTGGGTGTTGTATGCGCTTGGATCACGGTGACATGAGATAAAGGTATATAGATGAGGGTTTCCTTGTTTGGATTATTCCCTCGAGGTACTAGTCTCATGAGGCCGTAACTTAAGCTTATACAATGCCTTTCGTTTATAACATGTCGTACTTCCTTTACTCGCTGGCTGATTATTCATGATATTGTACCAACTCTCGTACTCTTATTTCTTATGCCGCTCGGCTGTAACCTGATCACTTGTTTGGGAGGTCCTGACTCCCTTGAATTTGTATGTTCAGGTTCCGGACCTTGGATTGAGGTGGAGCCTTCTGTGGAAGATCAAGCTTTCCTTTCCGAGCAGGCTGACTAGTCTCGGTTTCTGTTGTGCCTGACTTTCCTTTTTAGCTCGCGGGACCTTCCTTCAGCTCGTGAGCATCTTGTAATCATATTGTAAATCGTACTTTTGTGCTTGGCTGTGATATATGATGCATGTGATATGTAATAGTATGTCACACCCAGTGATAACTTGTAACTTGTACTTTTAATGTTGGCATATCTATGATCGCTGCGTTTTGTCGTACTCTGATTTTTGCTTGTACTGATGCTTAGCGTATATATGTGGGGGTATTTTCCGACCTGCGTATATACGTCGCAGTGACGTCCCCGTACCCGTGGGATCGGGGCGTTACATGTGTTCTCCCATACAACAAGGAGTCCATCTAATTCTCAAATACAAAAAAAGAATAAAGATGAGACAAATTTAATAACTTTTATTATTTCTATCAAAATGATAAAAGTGATACAAACACTCTTATTTGATAAA
Organism: Agave tequilana; assembly: GCA_038442645.1. Classification (NCBI taxonomy): domain Eukaryota; kingdom Viridiplantae; phylum Streptophyta; class Magnoliopsida; order Asparagales; family Asparagaceae; genus Agave; species Agave tequilana. The sequence goes on from JAVJIF010023374.1 coordinate 20,668, forward strand.
TGGAGTGTTACAAAAAAAAAGTAGTTACAAAAGTGGGAGATACAAAAAGGGAGCTAATCTCGCTAAGCGATAAAGTGAATCTTGTCTCGTAGGCGCTGGGTCTCATGTTGGCATGCTCTCTCAACTTTCGCCCAAACCTGAACTCTTAATTCTTCTTCTGACAAGAATTTCTTCACAGCAAGTTGTGCTTGAAGAGATTCCAGCTTGGAATAGCGAGCAGTGAGATCTTCTTGAACCTGCTTCTTGGCGATCTCTAGCTCCTTCAGCTTCTTCGCAGCGGCAAGCTTCTGCTCATTAACCTGAATTAAGGCTTCGCCTTGGCAATGGTTGCTCGAGCATTAGCTATGACTTTCTCCACTTTCTTGGTGATGATCTCAGATTTCCTGGAATCATCAACCAACTTTTGGTAGCTGGTCTAGAATTCATTGAAGTGACGAGCCTTCTCAGCCATTTGCTCCTTGATCTCCTTCCGTTTGCGTTCTTGAGTAGCAGAGAGCTTGTTTGGCATCAGCCGGGCCTCATCCACTAGATTAGCACTTTCTAGGGTCCTCAGTTCCTTTAAGTATCTCCTCAGCTATTTGACTAGCGTCAGATATGCCTAAGCCTGATTCGACTTCTAGTATGATGAATGTTCTTAATCTGATTTTTTAAGGAGCATGAAGGCCAACTCGAAGGAACTTCTCCTGAAAAGAACCAACTTGACACAAGACTTCATGAAAGTGAAGAATTGTTGCACCATCTGATGACTGAATTCTTTCATGATGTCCATGGCTAGAGCTAATTCTGTCAATGCGCTTCGGGACCCCATTTCTATAATTGTGCGAACGGTGTCCGTAGAGACAAATACCATTGCACTTAGCATAGGGACATGACCAGCGACAAGTTCCTTGAACACCGAAGTTGTGACCGGCACCTCCAGGATTGTTACTGCGGCAGCCTCTGAGATGACAACTGTAGAGACAAACTTCATAGTACTTGGTTCAGCCATCAAAGTCTGAAGTGTGCTGTCCTATGCACCAATGTTTACCACATGCTCTTCCAGTTAAGCCACCCGGTACTCTCTGCAATTATAATGACGATGTTAGTAATAACAATGAGAATGAGAGTATATAGAAAATCTTTATTTTCTTTCTAAGCTGAGGATCCAAAGATGGTAGACCCTTTAGTAGGCTCCTCTGGGATGAGGATTCCCAGTCATGGTGGTTGTACCCTCAGAGATTGTGCCAGTAGCAGGAACTTTAAGGCCCTCTGGCTGGACTAGTTTCTTAATCATCTCCTCAATATGGGAGGAGGTCGCAGCTTCAACACAGATAGCGATTCCTGTAGGTGACATACAAATGAAGAGTTTAAACATTTATCTAAAGCAATGGATTAATAATTAAGGGAATAAAAGAAATACCTTCAGTGGTGGCGACTTTTCCCGATGGCAGAACCATTGACATCCACCAGTATCTCTTCCTCGAAAATGTGTGTAAACTTGCTAGTATCAGGAAGAGCAAGTTCATCGCCAAAGTCAAGTTCATCTCCTGAGAGGTCAACCTATTCCTCAGATGACAAAGACGACATTTGAACGAAAGAGGCCTCGGTGACTGGAGCTTTACTACTGAGAACCCCAATGATAGAACTGGGCTCTGCAACCCGATAAGTCACCATCAAGACACTAGGAGAGCCTGACTGCTGCATCTCCATCCTTTCTTCTTGAGGCGAGGGGAGTTCTAGCTGAGTTGAAACTCCCTATTGAGATGAAATTTTAACTTCAGCCCTCTCTGTCACTTCTGCGGCCGGCTGTTCTGCAACTACTGCCCCTTCGGCCATGGCGACTGGCCTGCAAGTTTTACTTCTGCTAGGACTGCGGGGCCCCTACTGCACAAACCCGGGGACGAAGAGCTGAGCTTGTCTCCTCTTCTTCTTCTTCTTCATGCTCCTCTGTACCGGAGGGAATTATATTGGGCATTTGGACTGAAGCTGTAGCCTCAGATCCTTTTCTTGCCTTTTCTAGCTAGGCTCATCTTGGGAAGCAGAGGCCTGGGGGCGCTTAGGCACAGTTTGCCGAGTCCTCTGCCCCTCAGCAGCTTCTGCTCCAGACTCTGACCCTGGAGCTGCCCCTGTTCTTCTAGCTTCCTTCCTCGCCTCCTTCTTCACCTCCCTCTTAGCCTCCTAATACTCGGTCATCCCTCGCATCCGGCAACCCTTGGACCCTTCTTTAGCTTTATACGCAAATTTGATGCCTTTTATACATGAAGTGTTTATTCCAAACCTAGGCACCCTATTTGTAATAAAATACCACGTACAAAAGCCAAGGCTAGTATAAGAATTAGGCGTCTTATGAGGAAGGGTGAAGATAGCTCCAGTTCCTCCAGCTACGCTGTAATACCATGCCTGGACACCTTCAAATAAATTCCCACAGAAGTGAAGATTTGGATTGGAATTACTAACATACAGTTGGTCATAACCAAACTGCCCGATGATTCAACAAGGCATGTAAGGTTCTACTATGCAGGAGTTTCCTTTGCGAAAAACAAATATCCAGGCTGGATATTGATCAACCACCAGAAGACACCAGAAGGTAATTGGGTGAAACTGTCTAGACCAGCGAGGTCTGAGAACTTGTCCCTGTAGGATGCGTCATGAACTCGGGGAAACACCTGCCCAGTTGGTAGTTGGCCCCGTTCAAAATAGTCTTCCGGATATATAACATGTAATTATGAATCCAGTAAGAGTTCTCCAACCAGTAAACGATGGGTGCAAAACCTTCTGATGCAGAGATTGTGGTCATTAATGATGGACAATACATCATATACCAAGCCATTAGATAAGTGTATGGAAGATCAACCCTTGGACTGAGAGTCTTAACCAGGGGATGGCCATTGGAATCCTTGACTAGGTTGCCCCTCGTGTCCACGATTGCCTCCACCTGATAAAAGCTCTTTGTTAGCGCCCGCACTCTTGATCCCGGCCACCATTGCTAGTGTAATATCCTAGTCTAAAATATTGTATTTTTTTAAAGTATTGATTTTATTTTATTGATTGTTTTATTACTACTATTTAACTTGATTTATAGTACAAATTATTTTAAGATAGTAAATGGTATTTTGGCCTTATATGTATATTTAGCATTATAAAGTATTATCATTTTAATTACTAGCTAGTATTTTTCCCATTACTATGTTACTATTATTATTATTGTAGTTGCAATTATTGTTAATATTGATATTGTTATTATTCTTATTGTTATTGTATTGTTTTAGTCATTATTATTAAGGTAGTATTTTTACCAAGTATTATTAGATAATATTTTTAATGTTGATAATTTTATTATTATTATTATTTCTATCTCTTTTTGATTATTAGTATTTATTATTATTGTTATTATTATTATTATTCATATCTTTTCCTTTTTCTAGTCCATAACCCTTTGCCATCGAGAACCCTACTCATTAACTCAAAACCCAATCCCCTATCTTAATTCTTCCAACTACCTAATCCAAATTCTATCTAATCAAATCTTTATTCTAACAAACCAAATCATAAATCTTAACTAATCCTAATTAAATACTAACAAAAAATATATCTATCCTAACTTACACAAATTCAAATCTTATTTCCAAAATCATAACCATAATTAATACTATCCTAAACTACTAAGTCAAGCAGTTTGAACCCAACTGAAATTCCGATTTTTAAAATTTCTAATAATTTATAAAAGACTAAACTACTTCTTTTTCTACCTTCAAAGAAAAACATGACCCAACTCTTCCCACCTCCTTCTTTCTTTTCTCCTCAAGCGGAGCATGAATGAAAAGTAATCACGAATTGCAAAATTTGAGGAACATGCTAGGGGTGATCAAATCCAAGTAAATAATCTATCTTCTCATAATTATTTGGTATAAATAGTTTATTAAAAATCATGTTTATACCATAATTATTCATGAATTTTTATAATCAAAACCCAACCAAAAATCCAACAAAAAAATTTAGAAATTGTTATAAGCCTTTAAAAATCTAACAAAAATATAAATTAGTTTAAATTAAACTTACTAAATTCATGTAATCTAGAGGACCATATTCTCAATCCCCAAACTAATTAATCAAGATTAAAACTCCTTAAAACTTTTAAGTAAGACATCTTTTAATAAAATTCTAACAATTTTTATTGAAATGAACTATGTGGATTTATCAGGGCATTATGATTTCAGTGTTGTGGACTTGGGATCGAGTTCAGGTGAGTGTTCTTTTCCTTCTTCAGTTAAATAAAGATTTTGTGATAAATGATTTTATTTTGTTATGTAATTATGCTACTAAAATTTTCTGAGATGATATTTGTGAGTATTATTTTCTCATTTACTATTGTCAGGAATATATATATATTTATGTTTGTTGCTTGCTTTATTTCAGTCTGACTTATTATACCAGTATAATTACCTGTATCATTTCATGATGTACCAGTGAGTGTTCACTTTGATTATATAGCTTACATGAGTGCCATTCAGTATCTTTTCATGTTTTAGTTATTGGACGTTATTGGCTCAGGACTAGTTGTGGTATAACTTTGGACTGTGACTTGTTTCGATCTATAGATTGACCGATCTAGATCATATTTAAGAACAGATAGCATCACTCATGTGTAATATTTATCGGACAATTATTTGGTGAATTGAAACTTGCAAATAATTACATGTTGATTAATTGGTGAGTCGATGAGGGCTAGATTATCAGGTATTAGTTTCTTATATGTTTAGTGATATTTGGAGTACTTGGTAGTTCTTGATATTACCTTATTGATATTGAGCATCATATGTATATGGTTGGATCTTAATATTATGATATGGGACTCATGTCATTTCATGTGCAACCGTTTCAGATTCAGATTTAGTTGTGATAAATCTTAAAACATAAATTGATTGATCTTGAGATTGATTGGCTCATGATTGAGATTAAAGATTCATATTTTATGTGGAGTACTTATCAGACTGAATATTCATGTACTTGATGATAAGTTAGATGAGGATTCATTGTATTCTGAGGGTGTATTATATATAAAATTACCTTATTAAGAGATTGATCTTCTGATACTTGGACTGATATGGACTTAGTTAAAGTTAGAATTGATTAACATGAGGATAGGTATTCATTTCGGAGGATTTTGATGGTGTTCTGGTGTGATTGAAGCAGTTAGATCCGTGGTTGTAGGTATTCCCTATTTTATCTCTGATTATACTGTTTGAGTATTAATGTCTTGTTGATGGTGATATTTTAGGTTCCATATTGCTTGAGGAGTAGGCGTAGATTGGGTTAACCTGACCTGGTGGCATGTATATACATAATTGACTAGTTACTTGGATTTATGGATCTTGTGTTTGAACTTAATGGAAGTGAGAGTATTGATGGTCTTAATTAAGATTGGATAGTGATGATTGGTTGGATATAGATGAGTATGTATTTTATATATTGGGACTTTGATATATCAATGACTTTGAGGATCTGAGTTGATTAAATATTTTGCCCAGATTATTTTATTCATTCCAGAAGGTCATTACGTATTCTGAATATTATATTTTACCTGAAGAACTTGACTGACTATACATGACATTTACCTAATAACTATATTGTCTATATTATCATAATTGTTGAAAAATATTGTATACGGTAAAACACCCTCATGTTATACTTATTACATTCCTATTATACCGGTATCCTATCACTGACATTATATATCCTGTTATATCGGCCTCCTGATTACACATGTTGACGTTGTTACCGTGATTATCACCAGGTTATCCCAGTAATCTAATTAACATGCATATTAAATAATCTTTATAAACTAATGACATCATATTAAACAACTTACACTGGGATTGGGAAAATTGATGGAGGAGACAGCGTCTTTATTTAGGGTGGATTTAGGATATAGGTTGCGCCGCCGAAAGAGGGTTCCACTGCAGCATTCCGGGGGGTGACTGGCACCCTGTCCTGTTCTCGTTCCTGTTATACATGTTCCTGACAACTTTGCGGTAAGGCCTGGTTCAGCGCCAGGAGTCTGGGTCGTGGTCCCAGGTATGTACGGGACCCACCTAAAGCATATAGACCATGTCTCCAACCAATCAGTTTCAATAACTTAGGACCTCGATTGATACGTGTGATAGGCGTAGTATGGGATGCGTCTATTACAGGTGACAATTAGTGTTCACTGACATAATAAATAATAATATACTGTAACTGATTGTCTTTACCTTATACATGTATGTATGTTGGACACCCGATGTTACACCTGATTTGATTGGACATCTGACTCTAGTACTAACTGACTCTACCCGCCTGATATATAAATTATGATAGACACCTGATTGGATACCTGACGACACCTACTCTACTGTCTGCTATCCATATTCCACATTATTGTTTTTTTACATTATTCATGGCATTTCTTATTCCCATATATATATACATTTTATCTGCTCATATGTTATATGCACATGTACTTTTAAGTTTATTCTTACAGATTCACTAAGAGTTCTGACTCCCTGGATTTGCAAATCCAGATTTGTGGCTAATTATTATCAGATTTTTGGAGAGGATCACAAGCATCTTGAAGAGCCAGAGTTCATTCTTACTCGATCATATTTTCTCGGTATTTTCTGTCTCTTCATTATTCCATCGCTTTCATGATTCAATGCATTGGACTCATGCTTATTCCATTTCCTTTTCATATGTCATCATGAGTGGATGTTTATATGTGACGTTGCAGTGATATTGGTTTACTATAATGACTATATAATTTTTTCAGGTCACTTTAGGCTTAGCGTATACGCGTGGGTATTTTCCTCGCGTATATACGTCGCCGACTTTCATCACGACTCCGTTTTCACGTATTTTGAGAAGCGGGGCGTGACAGAGTTTTCTTGGTATTAGATCCAGGTTTGACATAAAAAGAGCCTAAATCTTACCAGTAACTTAAAATAAGTTATATCGATACTGCAATATATATATAGGATTCACACAATGATATTAAGTCCACTTGGGAATCAAGTGTCCCCTCTTTAAAAACCATCACTTGATTCTTTTGATATTCTTGATTCTAATCTACTTTTAGAGCGACTTGAAATTTCCTCCTTGATTCCTATTTTTCATATCAATTCTGTTTCTTGATTTTATCTCTTGAAACCGGTTACTCCATGTTGAAACTGGTAGCAGGGATCAGAGTGCGCAGCGGAAGCTGATGGACCCATGATATGCTGAGAAGCGACGTAGAAGCTTGTTTGTTTTCTCTCTTGATTTTGATTCTTTTATATCTTCGTACTTTATGAAAATTTCGAGGACGAAATTTTTATAAGGTGGGTAGAATGTGATACCTGGTCTAAAATATTTTATTTTTTAAAATATTTATTTTATTTTACTGGTTATTTTATTATTATTTGTTAACTTGATTTATAATACAAATTATTTTAAGATAGTAAATGGTATTTTGGCCTTATATGTATATTTAGCATTATTAAGTATTATTATTTTAATTACTAGCTAGTATTTTTTTCATTACTTTGTTACTATTATTATTATTATTGTAGTTGCTATTATTGTTAATATTGATATTGTTATTATTCTTATTATTATTGTATTATTTTAGTCATTATTATTAATGGTAGTATTTTTATCAAGTATTATTAGATAATTTATTATTTTGATTATTAGTATTTATTATTGTTAATTTTATTATTATTTATATCTTTTCATTTTCCTAGTCCATAACCCGTTACCATCGAGATCCTTACCCATTAACCCAAAACCCAATCCCCATAATCCTATCTTAATTCAAATCCTAGATCCTAACTACCTAATCCAGATTCTATCTAATCAAATCTTTATTCTAACAAAGCAAGTCATAAATCTTAAGTAATCCTAATCTAAATACTAACAAAAATCATATCTATCCTAACTTACACAAATTCAAATCTTATTTTCAAAATCATAACATTAATTAATACCATCCTAAACTACTAAGTCAAGCAGTTTGAACTCAACTGAAATTCTGATTTTTAAAATTCCTAATAATCTATAAAAAGCCAAACTACTTCTTTTTCTACCTTCAAAGAAAAATCATGACCAAACTCTCTCCACCTCCTTCTTTCTTTTCTCCTCAAGCAGAGCATGAATGAAAAGGAATCTCGAAGTGCAAAAATTGAGAAACCTGTTAGGGGAGATCAAATTCAAGTAAGTAATATATCTTCTCATAATTATTTGGTATAAATAGTTTATTAAAAATCATGTCTATACCATAATTATTCATAAATTTTTATACACCAAAACCTAACCAAAAATCCAACAAAAAAATATTAGAAACTGTTATAAGCCTTTAAAAATCCAACAAAAATTATAAATTAGTTTAAATTTTCATGTAATCCAGAGGACCATATTCCCATCCCCAAACTAATTAATCAAGATTAAAACTCCTTAAAACTTTCAAGCAAGACATATTTTAATAAAATTCTAACAATTTCTATTGAAATGAACTATGTAGATTTATCGGGGCCTTATGATTTTAGTGTTGTGGACTTGGGATCGAGTTCAAGTGAGTGTTCTTTTCCTTCTTTAGTTAAACAAATATTTTTTGATAAATGATTTTATTTTGTTATGTAATTATGCTGCTAAAATTTTCTGAGATGATATTTGTGAGTATTATTTTCTCATTTACTATTGTCAGAAATACACACACACACATATATATATATATATATGTTTGTTGCTTATTGTGTTTCAATCTGACTTATTATACCAGTATGATAACCCGTATCATTTCATGAGGTACGAATGAGTGTTCACTTTGATATATAGCTTACTTGAGTGCCATTCAGTACCTTTTCATGTGTTAGTTGTTCAACGTTATTGGCTCAGGACTAGTTGTGGTATAACCTTGGACTATGACTTGTTTTGATCTATAAATTGACTGATCTAGTTCATATTTGAGGACAAATAGCATCATCATGTGTAGTATTTATCAGACAATTATTTGGTCAATTAAAACTTGCAAAATAATTACATGTTGATTGATTGGTGAGTCGATATGAGCTATATTATCAGGTATTAGTTTCTTATATGTTTAGTGGTATTTGGAGTACTTGGTAGTTCTTAATGTTACCTTATTGATATTGAACATCATATGTATATGGTTGGATCTTAGCATTGTGATATGAGACTTATGTCATTTCATGTGTAACCGTTTCAGATTCAGATTTAGTTATGATAAATCTTAGAATATAAATTGATTAATCTTGAGGTTGATTGTCTCATGATTGAGATTAAAATTCATATTTTATGCGGAGTACTTATCAGACTTGATATTAATGTACTTGATGATAAGTTAGATCAGGATTCATTGTATTATGAGAGTCTATTATATATGAAGTTACCTTTTTAAAAGACTGATCTTCGGATACTTGGACTGATATAGACTTAGTTAGAGCTAGAATTGATTTACATGAGGATTTGTGTTCGTTTTAAAGGATTTTGATTGGTGTTCTGATGTGATTGGTGTAGTTGGATCCGTAGTTGCGGGTATTCCCTATTTTATCCCTGAATATACTGTTTGAGTAATGATATCTTGTTGATACTGATTATCAGACTTAGAGGCATTTTAGATTTCATATTGCTTGAGGAGTAGGCATAGATTGGGTTAACCTGACCTTATGGCATGTATATATATAATTGACTAGTTACTTGAATTTCTGGATCTTGTGTTTAAACTTAATGAAAGTAGGAGACTATAATGGTCTTAATTAAGATTGGATAGTGATGATTGGTTGATATAGATGAGTATGTATTTTATATAGACTTCGATATATCGATGACTTTGAGGATCTGAGTTGATTAAATATTTGTCCAGATTATTATATTCATGCCAGCAAGTCATTACTTATTCTGAATATTATGATTTACCTGAATAACTTGACTGATTATACATGACATTTACCTGATAATTATATAGTCCATGTTACATTAATTGCTACAAAAATATTGAATACGGTAATAATACCTTCATGTTATACTTGTTATATGTTCTGTTATATCAGTATCCTATTCACTGACATTATATATCCTGTTATATCGGTCTCCTGATTACACATGTTGACGTTATTACCGTGATTATCACCAAGTTATCCCAGTAATCTAAGTAACATGCACATTAAATAATCTTAATAAACTAATGACATGATATTAAATAACTTACACTGAGATTGAAAAAATTGATGGAGGAGACATCGTCCGTATTTTGTGTGGATCTAGGATATAGGTTGTGCAGCCGAAAGAGGGTTCCACTGTAGGGTTCCCGGGGGGTGACTGGCACCCCATCCTATTCTTGTTCCTGTTATACATATTCCTAACCTTCTTGCGGTAAGGCCTGCTTCAGCGCCAGGAGTCTGGGTCGTGATCTCGGGTATGTACGGAACCCACCCAAAATCATGGACAATGTCTCTAACCCTCGATTGACACATGTGATTGGCGTAGTATAGAATGCGTCTATTACAGGTGACAATTAGTGTTCGGTGACATAATAAATAAAATATACTGTAACTGATTGTCTTTGCCTGACACATGTATGTATGTTGGACACCCGATGTTACACTTGACCTGATTGGACATCTGACTCTAGTACTGACTGACTCTACCTGCCTGATATATAGATTTTGATAGACACCTTATTGGATACCTGACTGGACACATACTCTATTGTGTGCTATCCACATTCCACATTATTGTTTATTTGCATTATTCATGTCATTTCTTATTTCTGTATATATATTTTCTTTATCTGCTCACATGTTATATGCATATGCACTTTCCAGTTATTCTTAAACATTCACTAGGAGTTCTGACTCTCTGAATTTGCATATCTAGGTTTGTGGCTATTTATTTCTGATCAGATTTTTGGAGAGGATCACAAGCATCGTGAGGAGCCATGGTTCTCTCTTACTTGATCATCTTTTCTACGTATTTTCTGTCTCTTCTTTATTCCATCACTTTCATGATTCTATGCATTGAACTCATCTTATTCCATTTTCTTATCATATGTCATCATGTGTAGATGTTTAAATGTGATATTGTAGTGATATTGATTTACTATAGTGATTATATGCTTGTTCAGGTCACTGTAGATTTAGCGTATATGCATGGGGTATTTCCTCGCGTATATACATCATCGACTCTCGTCGCGACTCTGTTTTCACGTATTTTGGGAAGCGGGGCATGACAGCTGGGAGGAGGGCAATATACTTCCTATGAGCAAGCAAAACTGCTAGATACACCACATCAGCGACAATCACTTCGTGGGAAAGTGTTGGAACTACACGTTGCTTCAACCAAAGCATAAAAGAACCCGCCAGTAGAGCTCTATCAGATTTTGGGGTCTTAGCTTAGTGATGGAAACTTTCGAAGATCACATCCACCTTGAAAGTGTCTTCGTTAGATTCTGTGGTGTAGGAACTGGTAGATGCACTGATCCTTTCAGCATTTCTTCATCAGTGTTAGGAGCTAGGCGAGTCATCGGGTCAGTTTATTCACCTCAGGAATAGATAATTCACCCATGACATTTGTTTAACTCCCCAACTTTTCCATCCGGTCACTTGTCTATAAATGTGAAAGTGGCACAATACTTCCCAATAAGTCAAGTACACCAGGGAATCACTCTTCTTCAGCAGACGTAGCTCCTTTGTCGATGGGACGTATTCTTCATAAGGAAAATCTCTAATCACTAGCCCTGAGACTTCGTACATCTCATGAAGGGCAAGCCCCATTTCTCCGATGGGAGTGAAGAACGTGCAGGTCTCTGGATTGTACTGCTCTAGGATAGCGTAGAAATGTTGGCTGCTATGCGAAATACTATACTGGACAGCCCTAATAGCCCTGTATAGTTCTGCCTGCATCAAAACGTCCTCAAACTCTGCAAGAGCAAACCCTTCTATTCTGCCCCATCACATCTTATTGGTAGAGTGAATCCATCCAATTGCATGGAATTCTGGGGGTAAAATCACCCTCACATCCAGGAATTATTTGATAAAGGTGGCCGCAAGTTGTGGAGTCTCCCTTGTTGGGTATTCAGCTCTGACTAATCCAGGCTACAACCCCAGCACGTCTCTCCAATGACCGATTGTGAAGACTTCGTAGTCAACAATCTTGCCCACGGAAACTCCAAAGATTAGCTTAACCAACTCCCAATCCTTTGTCCGACGTACGGACATATGCTGCAGGTATGCTAAGGGATACATTCGCTCCATGTTTGGGAGGAAAAATCTCCTGTTATCGATTTGACGGAGCCACTTGTATCTCCATCGTAAAGAACAACTTCGTTCTCCTCGATTGAGTCACCGAAGAAGAAGTCGGGCTTCCTTAATAGTACATGGGAATCTAATTCGAGCCGACCATCTGAAATAATTTCCCAGAGAGTAAGCATACTGGCATTGCTGACTTGGCTCCGTTGCTCCCTTGATTTACCAGCAATTACCAAAGCAGTCCTCTGAAGAACGAAAATTATATTCGGGTCAGCATCACCGATATGTCCAAAATAACATTTCTTGGTATATGAAAAAGGAAAAATACAACAATTTGTATATGAAAAAGGAAAATACTTGAAATCGACTAAGTGTTGAAGCCCAAACACGAGGCTCATATGAAATGACTAACAATTAGTGTATGAAAAAGGAAAAAAACACAACAATTAGTGTATAAAAAAGGAAAATGCTTGAAATCAACTAAGTGTTGAAGTCCAAATGCGAGGCTCATATGAAACCCACATTCAATGAATGAAACACAAGGCTCACTTGAGACCCGCGTTCAAAAAAAAAAGGGAGAAAGACTAAAAAACACGCGAGGACCACATGAAGTCCGCATTTGAGCTCCAAGACTTGAAAACTTTTCTAAGTGTTGGACTTCAAACGTGAGACTCAGCCATGCGAGACCCGCATTCAGGAGACTTTAATACAAAGTTCATAGCACTGCATTTTTAAACAGACGCAAGAGTCAAGTTGATAAAATAAAGATGCGAAGGTCTGAACAGACACGAGACTCAAGTTGATAAAACAAAGATGCGAGGGTCGTCAGACCCGCGTCTTGCTCACCAACATGAAAGCTGCATCCATGATTCAAATGCGGGCTATGAACCTCATGTTGGTTGTTTAACTTCAACAAAAGTTTAAGAGTTTGAAAAACTTTTTGAGTCCATTAATGGCGAAGGCCATTATTATCTGAAATGGGGGCTTCTGCCGGAGGTGTGCCACCAATTTGAGCGGCCAAAGGAGCGGCATCAGATGAGGAGGCGATCTGCTTCTGTTTTGGAGCCATTTCATTGGCAAAATCTTCAAGGAGTATTGAAATCGAAAGCTTGAAGCTTTGGGTTCTAAATGTTGCTGAAGAAACTTACAAACTCTGGACGCAGAGTTAAAGACGGAAAAAGAGTCAAATGATGACTGTTGAAGGGACGTTCTGTGCTTTTTATAGGAAGATGCATCGGCCGAGATATGCGGTGCGTATCTCGAGGTCAATCTGAAATCACCTAGAGGGGGGGGGGGTGAATAGGTGATGATGCTAATCTATGAAACTAAATGCGGAATTAAAAATCTAAATGCAATGAGCACTCAAGTGTGATCAACTAGTGATGCACACACAACCAAGCCAAGCAAATATGATGAACAATATGAAGAGAAATGCAAGGCACAAAGTAAAGAGAGAGTTAGAGAGAGCCAATCGATCAAACGCAAACACACGGATATGTTCTCGAGGTTCGAGCACCCAGCTCTACATCCCCGCCATCCCCAGATGGATTCTAACTCCTCTCACTATCACAAAGAAAGTTACAAGGACCACAACCTCCTCTTGAGGCAAAGGCACAAAGCCACACAAAGTAAAGGATTACAACTTAGTGGTATACAACAATAACCACAAAACAATTTCTTGCAACTTGGTGGTTTAAAGCAACAACCACAAACAATCTCCTTTTTCTCACACAAAGCCTATAGACAATATAGTAGATTGTAGCTCAAGTGTGGAGAAAACCAAGGGATTTGAAACCAGCAACACAAAGAAAAATCTTTGGGAAATAAATCAAATCAAGATAGAGAAGTTCAATGCAAAAGCTTTTCCCAAAATCCCTTTCTTTGGTTTTTCAAACCCTAATCAAAAACATAAAAGATTGTTAACTTTGAATCCAAAAACCAATTTTGATTGCTGCACAAACTTCAGAGAGATGTAGAATTTTAGCTCAAAAACTCTTGAAGAAAAACTAGGAAAAATAAAGCCTTTTGATTTTTCTAGCAATCAATAAAAATCTTATTAATAATCTCTACCCACACACCCTATTTATAGAAGAGGGATAGGTTAAGAGATAAGAAATAGTTACTGAAGTTTAGGAAGTGATTAATTCAAAAATAAAACCTTAAACGGATTTTTAAAACTCAAATTACAAATAACAGCTCATTTAAAAATCTGCCCGTTCACATTTTAACGGCTATATCGGTCGACCGGCCGGTCGACCGGTAGTTCAAAATATATGACCGTTACAGGCTATCGGTCGACCGACCCGGTCGACTGATAAGATACAGAGAGCAAAACAAAGCTATCGGTCGACCGGTCCGGTCGACTGATGCCTGACTCAGACTTAAAATTATATTCCGGTCGACTGCCGGTAGTCTTCCGGTCGACCGACAGATATGCACACGGATACGTGCACTCTGCCAGGACTCCGGTCGACTGGTCCGGTCGACCGGACCAGCCTGACACAGACACGGTCGACTGTCGGTAGACATCCGGTCGACCGGTCAGGTCAGAAAACCGAGTAAATAATATTATAATAAATCCCATAAAATCTCTAAAATTCCACAAAAATAGTTTTGTCATTTTATATTGAAATATGAACTTGTGTTAAAAATCCCAGCACAAATTTCAAACAAATTTGACTATTTTTGTGTCAAAGAAATTTTGCCCAAAAACAAAACTAGTATTTTCTAAAACTAGGATTTTGAATAGAAAATACACATTGTCCAAAAACTTTCTGAAATACAAAAATATGATATTTAATCACTTTGAAGCATGTTGTATATGAATAGAAATTCAATATACAAGAAACATATATATATCATAATTTTTGTCATTAAGTCCAAAATAATGTTTTGATACCAAAACATAAAACTCATGAAGTAGACTATCAAACTAAGTTTGTTTAAGCAATAGAAGCATGCATGTATATAGAACAAATCATATATACACTAAACCATGTAAACTTGTTTGATATAAAATCTATTCATGAAGACCAAGATCGGTTAAACCAAAAACCGAAAACCAATATTCAAAACGTGAAACAAGTGTGTTGTGAACTTGAGCTTATCATACTATACTAATCTTTACAATTAAGATCTAAACCCAAACTAAACTATGGATACCTAAGTCTTCTTGTAGAGCGCAATCTCCAAGTTGACTTGATCCACAAACTCCTTAGATTCACCGAGCAATTGCAATGTATCATCTTTGATGCGCGGGCTCTTGAATCAACATGTGCAAGCTTCCAAATCATCTTGTTGAAGCTAAACACCAACTAATATCTTGATAAATGATCTGAGACTAAAACACAAGATTATTAGTACACATAACTACATGAGTTAGTCATCATCAAAACTAGAGTGGAGAGCCTTTGGGCCAACAATCTCCCCTTTTTGATGATGACAAAACTCATGGAGTTATATATGCATGGATTAAAGTAAAGCTTCAAGGAAGCTCCCCCTTAACTCATGCATAACAATAAGCATAAAGATATACAATGAATGTTCATAAATATGTATGCATCAACATGCATAAAACACATATAAACATGCTCTAGATACCAAAACACATATAAACATGCTCTAGATACCAAATTGAATACCAAATTAAATATAGACATGCTCTACATGCTCTAGATACCAAAATGAAACACATATTAAAACATAACAACACAAAATACATGCATAAAACTACCATGCATATAAACTACAAATTCTTCTCCCCCTTTTTGTCACTCATCAACAAAGGGGTAAAACAAACACAATGAAATCAAATTCCTCTCCCCCTTTTAAGGGGTAAAATCAAAAACATGATACCAATTAAAGATGGGTCAATGAGGTGCATTAAGATACCAATTAAAATTATCAATAATTTAATGAATGCCAATACCAAAATAATACAAGGCATTGAAACAAGAATGATCAATTTATGTCAACATGAAAACAAGCAATGTAAACTTGATACCAATAGACAATAAACCAAAGTTGATACCAATTTAATAAACAAGTGACCTCTTGATATCAAATTAAGAAATTTTTCATTATAAGCTCATGAAACCAAGTTGAAAAACAAAATTGCATCTTAATACCAATTACACTACAATGATAAATCATTTTCCATCATAAAGTTAGGGAGTGGGAAACAAACACAATGGTAAACCAAATACCAATTGAAATGAAAAATACGAGTTTTCTCCCCTTTATGAAATACCAAAAGAAAATATGCATAGGCTTGAAATAAGATACCAATTGAAAATTAAATCAATTGAGACATGATATTCATTAAAAATTCAAGCTTAGCAAACTCAAAATTATGAAGAAGCTTGTATATGAATACCAATTGAAAAACTCAAGCTCATCATAGCCAAATTTGTGCTCTAAGACATAGGAATATAATAGGCACAAATGAAACATCTATACATGTATGTAAGAAATAGATACCAATTGAAATTGATGCTATATGGAGTATAAGCATACATATATGAAACAAAACATATATGAGTATACAAAAGGATGTCAAGATTGATACCAATTGAAAGAATTCAATGATACCAATTGAAATAACAAAATAAGGTCAAGTGTATAACTCATATCAACTACCACCCATCCAAGATAAGTTATAAATGATTTTCAAGAAGAAACATACTTGATCATGGTCTCCCATCCAACCGCCCATTGATGGTAGGGGTTTTCAAAAATAAATTTGAACAATATAGTATGTTTGAAAATCACTACCTTATGAAGAATATCACAACTAGTTATATGAGTCAACTAGCACGAAATCCTTCAAAATAAATAGATTTTTCATAATACATGAAAATCACAAGATCACTAAAACACTCAAAAACCATCCAAATGGCTATTACACTAAACACTATGTATAATACCAAAGTGTAGCCGAATTCCTCGTGAAAGGCTCTGGACTAACCCCTCTAGATTCCTCGTAAATAAGGGTTGAGGTGCCGCGATGGCTCTCTTGGTTGAATACAAGTGTTAGCAAGTAATCCCAATAAAATACATGTACTCATGAAAACTAAATCATGATACCAATATGAAAATTAAATCATGGGAAAACATTAAGCAAGTTGAGTGTACAAGTGTTGTGAAAAACATATCATCATGAAAATTGACAATTAAGCTCAATATGGAAATCATCAAGATATGAAACATAAATGAATCATGAAATCGATGACATCATCATAAATCATGAGAATCATAATCAAATATGGAAATCATCACAAATGATCTAAACTTCAAGGCATATGTATGTCATGCACAAACTAAGGTATACATACATATCCCAAACATGAAGAGTCCACAAAATAGTATGCATGAAGGCTCGTGGCTCAAGGATGTACATGTATAAATGATAGTTTGAACAAAATAGACATATACATGAAGTCAAAAACTCAAGATCATAAAACATATCCAAAATGGGTCATTCACATAATTCAATACAAGTTAGAATGCATGAATCATCAAAACTAGACTATACTAGTGCATCAAATGAATACAAATGAGCATTCAAGCACAAACATATATAAAGATCTATTTGTAGCTCATTAGGTGCACAAGTATAAATTCTAGTCTTAATGAAAACAATCATTCAAGCATGTAGTCACATATGAATCGCAAACATGAATCAAGAATCAACATGAAAAATAATCATGATAATCAAAAATATGTAGCATGAAAGATAATCATAAACATCAATATGATTATTATGATAAAGACATGTGCATTAGATCTATGATTAACATGATAGCTAAAATAAAAGAGAACACAAAATATGGGTCCATATTAAACATGGGTGTCTCAATCACTAATCATGTAAAGAATAAATCTAATAAACATGGTAATTACCATACTAATCATGAAACTATAAACATGCTATAAATGAATGAAAGCATGTAAACAATAAATGGGAGTTTAGAGGATGATACCAAAACCGATGAAGGTGCATCTCTAGATCTCCAAACCATGGTGGTCCTTCCACCAAATTTCCTTGAGAGTGAAGCATCCAAATGGTTCTCATTTTAGCTTAGAACGCATCCACCTCAAGGCACCAATACTCTCACGTGATGCGAGAGCCTCCACCTACATCACAAAGCATAGAGGTGGTTTTTGGTACCCATTTTCTTGTGGGTCCACGGGGTTAGTATCTTTCCTAACCCAAACAAGATTAGTTGCTAAATTTTCAAAATGTAGTCTATCATAGCAAAATCTAGCAAGGTGGCCTTTTCGACCACAATGTGTACATGTGTACACGTGAGCATACATATAATGATGGTGATCATGAGAAGCATGTGTATGCATAGATGAGTGTGCATGCAAGGTTGGAACTTGTTTCTTGCGAACCAAGGTTTCCAAACGTGAGTGATTCATGGCACAATGGCTCAAAGTGGAGCCCAAACAATCAACACTTTTCTTCAAAATATTTATATCATTTTCTATGCTAGAAGACAAAGTGGAGCAAGTAATAGATGTGCTAGAAGTTGAAGCTACACTAGCATGGCAAATATGCATATCAATATCATTTTGTAAAGATTTATTTTTAATCAAAACCAAATCCAATTCTTTTGAAATTGAATCGATTTTATTTTTCAAAGTGAGATTTTCTTTGAAAACACAATCCAATCTAGAAGACAAAACTTCATTATGTTCTACCACATCATCAAGATCATTTTTATTTTTCAAATCTTCAATCTCTTTTAAAACAATGTCTAGTTGAGATTGTAGTGAGTCACGTTCACTAGTAATCTCTCCCTTCTCTTGCAAAACCGATTCAAAAGTTGAACATAACTCCTTCATTTCTCCTTTTAAATCAAAATGTTTCTTTTTCAAAATCTCATGTTTTTCCATAAAACTTTCAAGTTTAGAGGCAAGTTCAACATTCAAATTTTGAACTTCAAAACAACCATGGCAAAATGAACTAGAGCTATCATCAAGAGGGGATTGTGAATGTACCTCATGAGAGTCATTTCCATATGCCATAAAGCCAAGCTCTTCGGAAGCTTCTCTCTTAGATCTCCTTATCTTGTTGATAATCACGGGTAGCTCCGGAGATGACAATATGCTCCAAACTGCAAAAGCCGAATCATATTTAGCCAAAATAGGAAAAAGATGTTCATTTAAAGATGCTAGAAGTGTCCTAAGGGCTAATGCATTGGCCTTCTTATGCTTACTAGTATTTGGGAGGTCTTCTATAGTAATAGCTTGATAAACTAGATGACCTAGATTCTTTAAATGCCTAGTCATGTCTACCTTCCATGCATCAAGTCTAAAATGATCAAACATAGGAGGGCTAGCCATAATTGCAAACTAGTATGAGTGCAAGTGGATGCAAATGAATGATTAGCAAACCAAGATCTTTTACTCCTAGGTTGTTAAACCAAAAATATCAGGAGCACTAGCTCTGATACCAATTGAAATCACCTAGAGGGGGGGGGTGAATAGGTGATGATGCTAATCTATGAAACTAAATGCGGAATTAAAAATCTAAATGCAATGAGCACTCAAGTGTGATCAACTAGTGATGCACACACAACCAAGCCAAGCAAATATGATGAACAATATGAAGAGAAATGCAAGGCACAAAGTAAAGAGAGAGTTAGAGAGAGCCAATCGATCAAACGCAAACACACGGATATGTTCTCGAGGTTCGAGCACCCAGCTCTACATCCCCGCCATCCCCAGATGGATTCTAACTCCTCTCACTATCACAAAGAAAGTTACAAGGACCACAACCTCCTCTTGAGGCAAAGGCACAAAGCCACACAAAGTAAAGGATTACAACTTAGTGGTATACAACAATAACCACAAAACAATTTCTTGCAACTTGGTGGTTTAAAGCAACAACCACAAACAATCTCCTTTTTCTCACACAAAGCCTATAGACAATATAGTAGATTGTATCTCAAGTGTGGAGAAAACCAAGGGATTTGAAACCAGCAACACAAAGAAAAATCTTTGGGAAATAAATCAAATCAAGATAGAGAAGTTCAATGCAAAAGCTTTTCCCCAAAATCCCTTTCTTTGGTTTTTCAAACCCTAATCAAAAACATAAAAGATTGTTAACTTTGAATCCAAAAACCAATTTTGATTGCTGCACAAACTTCAGAGAGATGTAGAATTTTAGCTCAAAAACTCTTGAAGAAAAACTAGGAAAATAAAGCCTTTTGATTTTTCTAGCAATCAATAAAAATCTTATTAATAATCTCTACCCACACACCCCTATTTATAGAAGAGGGATAGGTTAAGAGATAAGAAATAGTTACTGAAGTTTAGGAAGTGATTAATTCAAAAATAAAACCTTAAACGGATTTTAAAACTCAAATTACAAATAACAGCTCATTTAAAAATCTGCCCGTTCACATTTTAACGGCTATATCGGTCGACCGGCCGGTCGACCGGTAGTTCAAAATATATGACCGTTACAGGCTATCGGTCGACCGACCCGGTCGACTGATAAGATACAGAGAGCAAAACAAAGCTATCGGTCGACCGGTCCGGTCGACTGATGCCTGACTGAGACTTAAAATTATATTCCGGTCGACTGCCGGTAGTCTTCCGGTCGACCGACAGATATGCACACGGATACGTGCACTCTGCCAGGACTCCGGTCGACTGGTCCGGTCGACCGGACCAGCCTGACACAGACACGGTCGACTGTCGGTAGACATCCGGTCGACCGGTCAGGTCAGAAAAACCGAGTAAATAATATTATAATAAATCCCATAAAATCTCTAAAATTCCACAAAAATAGTTTTGTCATTTTATATTGAAATATGAACTTGTGTTAAAAATCCCAGCACAAATTTCAAACAAATTTGACTATTTTTGTGTCAAAGAAATTTTGCCCAAAAACAAAACTAGTATTTTCTAAAACTAGGATTTTGAATAGAAAATACACATTGTCCAAAAACTTTCTGAAATACAAAAATATGATATTTAATCACTTTGAAGCATGTTGTATATGAATAGAAATTCAATATACAAGAAACATATATATATCATAATTTTTGTCATTAAGTCCAAAATAATGTTTTGATACCAAAACATAAAACTCATGAAGTAGACTATCAAACTAAGTTTGTTTAAGCAATAGAAGCATGCATGTATATAGAACAAATCATATATACACTAAACCATGTAAACTTGTTTTGATATAAAATCTATTCATGAAGACCAAGATCGGTTAAACCAAAAACCGAAAACCAATATTCAAAACGTGAAACAAGTGTGTTGTGAACTTGAGCTTATCATACTATACTAATCTTTACAATTAAGATCTAAACCCAAACTAAACTATGGATACCTAAGTCTTCTTGTAGAGCGCAATCTCCAAGTTGACTTGATCCACAAACTCCTTAGATTCACCGAGCAATTGCAATGTATCATCTTTGATGCGCGGGCTCTTGAATCAACATGTGCAAGCTTCCAAATCATCTTGTTGAAGCTAAACACCAACTAATATCTTGATAAATGATCTGAGACTAAAACACAAGATTATTAGTACACATAACTACATGAGTTAGTCATCATCAAAACTAGAGTGGAGAGCCTTTGGGCCAACACAATCTAGGCTGGATGCGTGTCAACGCACTCAAACGCGAGGCTCGCATTCCATAAAAGTCAAGTATACAAACATGAAGAACGTCGCGTTCGTAATGTCGAGAGTTGCATTTCTGTTCCAAGCGAGAGCAGCATCTCTACTTTGAATCAAGTTCGCATTTGTAACGCTTAGAGCCGCGCTTCTGCATCAAGTGAAAGGTTCGTCTTCACTTCAAATGAAAATCATGCCTTGGCAAAACAACAGAGCTGCGTCACTTCAACAAAGAGAAGTCCGCATCTCTACTTCAAAGTCTGCATCACTTCAACAAAGTGAGAGCTGAGCCTCCTTTAATGTTGGCGTCTCTCCAATGAATGAGAGTCGCGTTTTTACTTCAAACTCTACTTCTGCAATTAGTTTAGTAGTACACTGGTGAAAACAGATGACTATTCCCTCAGTTCAATAGTACACCGACAACAAGCTTAGAGTACCGATAAGGTCTAGACTGCGTATCTAGACACTCACGATGATCATCTCTGGTGGCTTCAAAAAGTTTAACAGTATACTCACAAAGACCAATATCCAGACAAGATCAAGCTCCAGGTATTCTCAGAAGATTATCAGTCTAGTCTTGAGAGCTTGCTGCCAAAACAAAAGTCCAAAGTGTTTTGAAACCTGTCCTAGTCAACCGCAGAGTTTCAAAAACTTTGAACGGGGTTCTGTAGACTATCTAAAAATCACTGAAGATAAGTCATCAGAT
Organism: Agave tequilana; assembly: GCA_038442645.1. Classification (NCBI taxonomy): domain Eukaryota; kingdom Viridiplantae; phylum Streptophyta; class Magnoliopsida; order Asparagales; family Asparagaceae; genus Agave; species Agave tequilana. The sequence goes on from JAVJIF010023374.1 coordinate 43,274, forward strand.
AACAGAGTCTATACTTTAGACACACGAATGATTAGATCCATTAATGCAACGTCAAGACGCGGAGTTTGAAGCCCGCATCTCAAAAATCACTGCAGTGCCAAGATGTAGGGCTCAAAGTTCGCGTCTCAAACATCACTGCAGTGCCAAGACGCAGGGCTTTAAGCCCGCATCTCAACATCATTGTATTACCAAAGCGCAGGGATCGAAGCTAGCATCTCAACATCATTGCAGTACCAAAACGAAGGGCTCGACGCCCACGTTTCAACACCATCTCAGTGCCCAAGCGCGAGGTTCAAGACCCGCATCCAGTATCATCTTAATGACTAAACGCAGAGCTCAACCTTGCGTTTCAACTGCAAGTGAGCCTTGCATCTTCGGTATACCTACCCTCATTATTGGGTTAAGTACTGCCCACGTAATAAGAGGAGTAACCCCTATTATGAAGGATTTTTAGGGGGCAGTTTTACCCCTAGAACCCCTATAAATAGATAGAGCTGTTATTGAAGAGGGGTCAGGAATTTTCAGCTGAGGAATATTGGCTTTATAAAGAGTTCAACTCTTCTATACAAACTTGCTGAGTTCAAGTTTTTCTCAAATCTTCTTGAGATTTTATTGGATAGGAGCTGTGTTACTCCATCTGTGATCCAAAGGGAAAAGTTCTGAAGGAGCTTGACGTTCACCCGGTTAACGAAAAACAAGATTCACTTTCTACCTCTACACAAAGAACCTATCATTAAATAAAGAGGAGATTTGAGCTTGAGTATCGCCTTTCTCTTGTAATTGAATTTTGAGTTGCTATAATCTTTCATTGATTCAAGAAAACTTTGCAATAGACTTTCAACTTTTCGCCCTGTAAACGGACGATAAACACCTGTCTGCTCTGAGGCATGTAGCAAGAAATGGCTGACAATATCCATGAGGCAAAGGAAGAGGCCACTCATTCTTAAAGTAAGTGACGTTGGTGCACTGCTGGATATAAGAAATGTTATTATGAAATTCTTCTTGATTCGCAAGAATCCTTCAGATGATAAGGAAGAACTAGGCTCGAGTGAGTTCATCTTGTCCATCAGGGTAGTGAACAGATCAGCAGAGGAAGATGAACCTGAGAAAAATTGAGGAGAAGGAGGAGGTGCCTGAGAGGCATGGGCATAAGTTCCTACTTGTATTCTCTTAAAAGTGTGCAATCAATATCAACCGAGGGAGAAAGTGCAGTCTCGCTGGAAATAATCTTGAAATGCTTGAACAATTGAGTAATCATCATCCATAGGGGAGATTCCTATTTGGGATCAAAAGATATTCCAAAAGTTTGAAGTCAACAATAAGTTTAGGGATGTTTACTCTAATGCGTCTAGAAGGCAATAGATCAGAAGAGGAGCGCAACCTCTAGCATGACTATACTTGCCTGATTTTGAAAGAGGATTGTAGAAAATAATTTTATTTAGAACTTAGTCGGTGAGAGTGTAATACTTCACTTCCTTGTTCTTGACCAAAGCAGGGTTATCATCGTTGTGAAGCAATTTTGAATTAGTGAGAGGGGACTCATTCTTAGGATATTCAAAATCTCCTAGATTATAGTAGAAGATATCGGGGCCCTTGCACGATAGATGAAGAAATCTAGCAAAAACTTGAATTTTAATTTAATGATTCCTGGCTCTAGATTGGATCACATTATCCTTAAAAGACAAGTAGAATTAGAAAAAAAAGTAATAAGATTGGAGTAAACTTGTACTTTTATGGATACAAAAAATTCAGAGAATTTTCCCTAAGGTTTGGGCTAGAATGAGATGCTCAAAATTAGTTAGCACCATTCCTGAGATGACTTGCTTCTTGCCAATGATGGAGTGCATATACCTAACATTCTCAGAAACAAAGGGTCTAAGGTTGGATGGTTTGGTTATAGGGTCGGATTTCTTAGATTTTTCATGTCTATCAGGTCTAGGTCTCTTAGAAGTCATGATTAATCAAAGAACAATGAAGATAAATTGAAGCTTGAACCAAAAAAATTGAAAGAACTTGAAAAGAGAGTGAAATATAGAAATTTTACTACAAATGTATGGTGAATTCCTCCAGAAGATGAAGATTCCTTAAAATAATTAAGATCAAAGGGCTGAATTTGAGAGATTTAGAGGATGGGTGAAGTGATGATTTGGTAACAAGTGGAGAGGAGATGGGAAACAATGAAGATTTAGGGTTTTGAAAACTGTTAATATAGGCTGTTGCCGAGGTAACTGCAAATTTTGCAAAACCATCAGTCCATCGGGCAGTCGACCGAAAGAGAGATACATAGACTACTATAAAATCCTCAGTCGACCTACATTGGTTTACAAATATCCCTCTCTGACTCTCGGTCGATTGGGACAGCCCAAAAATCAAAATATCTTTATTTTAACATTTAAAAGACTTTGGTTTTCAAAAACAAATTGTGAGAATTTGGTAAACCATTTCGAAAACATATTTATTGAAATATCAATATCAAATTTTGATTAATAGGAATAAATCATCATAAATCATTTCCATGAGCATAAAAATATTTTTTCTTAATTCATAAAATAATTATTTTAATATTATAAGAATCATTCTCAAGCAAATACATCAGGTATATAAATTCATAAATTTTTTTGGCATAAAACACATGAATTCTAGATAATATCACAAATATCTAAATTATCTTATTTAAACATGTGTTATGCAATAATTTCAAGAAATAATGCCGTATACCCTTGACGGGCTCTGAACTTCTCTTCATAATTCGTCTAGATAATGAGTTGAGGTGCTTAATTGCTTTCTAAAATTTTTGTGCTTACTAAATGAGATAAATACATCAAAAAATTGTCAAAATACATAAATGTAAGTTTATATCAAAAACACATGCATATATGATAAATAACACAACTCATAGACATAAAGAATGGTAAACACATGTAAAGTCTAGGTGATCATCATGGTATGCATTCAATTTAATAAGATGAAATCAATATATGTTATCATGATATATACAAAATACTAATTATCAAAATTATCTAAATACAAACAAGTACACTTGCATAAAAATGCTGGCCTAAAAGCCTATCACTCTATTTTTGATGATGATTAACTCATGTAGTTATAGTACTAATTATTTTGTGTTTGTTAAGTTTCAAATATTCAATCAATATCTTAGTTGGTGTTTAACTTTTTCAATCTAACATGTATCGATTTAGAGTTCAAGCGCAAAGATCATATCAAGCATTCAGGATGCAGTTTAGTTCTAAGAAATTAAGTTTATGATCGAGTCAAGATGGAAAGAATGATAATTTCAAGAAGAAAACTCTAGTTGTAAGAATGTTTAGATCTTACGTAAAGTTTAGATTAAACTTGATGGCTCAAGTACACACCCAAAAGTTTGATATTAGTTTTCAAGAAAAAGAGTTTTGATTTTGGTTTAATCCGTTTCGATTTAACTATAATATGCTTTTGGTTTCAGGAATAGATTTCATCAAAAACAAGTTCATATTATTTTATATGTGTATTGGATTCTATTCATACATATTGGACTTCAATTGAGTTTTAATGGCTTGTTTTTGTATTTATATAAATTTTTTTGGAAATACCAGATTTTAAATTTAAAGTTTTGTTTTGAAAAAAATGACTTTTATATTTTCAAGATGGTATTTAACATCTAAAAAATAGTTCACATGTTTATGATATGTGTTGATTCTTGATCACACATATTTATACTTTGATGTATTTACATGAATTTTTGTAAGATTTATTGATATTTATTGCGAATTAGTGGATTTAAAAACACAAAATTTAGTTTTTGGGCTGAGCCCGGTCGACCAGATGTGTACAAGCCTAGGTATGCATGTCGGTCGACCATAGAGAGACTCAATGCTCTCTGTTTGTTTCAGTCAACAGAGCGGTTGACCGTTAGAGAGTTTTGCTCTCTGGATGTTAGGAACAGTTGACCATCCGGTTAACTGCAATCCTAATGGTCATATTTTTGACCATTGGCGGTCGACCGCTCAGTCGACCAGTCTCTGGATAAAAACCAAAAATGGTTAGTTTTAGACTTAATCTATTTTTTTCTTTTCTCAAATGGGCATTTTTCTCTTTCTTAGGGTTTTAACACTTGTTTTGTGCCCAGATTAAATCCCCAATCATCTCTACCCTATTCCTATAAATAGGGGTCATTGGAGAGAGTTTTTAACAAGTATTTTGAAGATTTTGAAAAGATTTTGATTGAAAAAATTTGCGTTTAAAGTTTTTGAAAATCAAGAAATCAAGTTTTGGGAAATTCAAGTTTCAAACTTCAAATCTCTATTTCTTCAAGGAAATTTTCCCAAGTATTTTCTTAAGAGTTTTATTTTCAAACTTCTAGTTTTCTTACAAACTTGAGCTATTATTTTCTATCTAACTTTATAGGATTTCTTGTTTTTGTGAGATTTCTAGTTTGTAGTCTTAGTGATCACCAAGTGTTATATTCCTCAAATTTCTTTATGTAACCCTCTTGAATAAAGGCGTATTAGGTTTTGTGCCCACCTCTTGTGTAGAGGTTTATTGACTTTATGCCCACCTCTTGTGTAGGCGTTATTTTCTTTGTGGAGTTCTTTTGTAGAGATAGTGAAAATTCTTCACGTGGTGAAGGTGGAGATGTAGAGCAAGTAGCTCAAACCTCAAAACATATCCTTGTATTTGTATTTGCTATCTCTCAACTCAACTCTACTAGTTTATATCTTGCATTGCTCTTATTACTTAATTCATATATGCTTGGTATTGTGCTCACACTTGTTTTGATACAAGAGAGCTATAGAAGAACCTCAACTCTTATAAAATAGAAATCTTGAGGAGAAGTTCTAGTGCCTTTTACTGAAAATTTGGCTTCACTTTTTGAAATTCATTTGTATGTTAGTTTATTAGCCATAGCTTTTATTATTTTACTTTTGATTAGCACTTCACCAAATTCCCCCTCTTGGTGAACTTTTAATTGGTATCAAAGCTAGTGCTCCTAATATTCGGTTTAACCACTGAGGAATGATCTTATATTTTCTAATCATCATATTTATTTTTGCACATTCATGGCATATAGTGGTAAATCTAGCATTTATTGTCCATCCAAGTTTCATGGTCTTAGCTTTCTCATATGGAATGTTAAGATATCTGTTTTCTTAAATGCATTTGGTAGTAGAGTAGCCAAAGCTATTTCAAAATAATTTTGATTGTCTCGAGGGTGATGAGGACTCATCGTCTGAAATTACCATTAAGAAATATTATGCCAATTCTAAAGCCCATTATGCATTGTTATAATCTTTGAATGATAATAATATTTTAAGGGTTATAAATTGTACATGTGCATATGATATATGGTACGTTTTGATCACTACATATAAAGGCACGTCACAAGTCAAGAAAGTTAAGATTGATTTGCTAAATTCTCAATATGATAGTTTTAATATGTTTGATACTAAATCCATTGATGATATGCTTACCCATTTCACTACAATTATTAATGAACTCATTTCTTTAGGTAAGCCTATCGACAATGATTAAAAGGTGTAGAAAATCATAAGAGCACTTCTTTAAGCTTGGAAGTCAATGCTACCACCTTGAAAGAGCTCAACGATAGAGAAGAGATGGACTTTACTGCTTTCATGGAAAATATAAAGACCCATGAGATGGAGACTAAGAAAAGAAAAGATCATGAGCCATAAAAGGAGAATGATGTTTCACTCGAGGCTGCCCTAAAAGATTACAAAAACAAAAGTGTTGCAACTCCAACCTCCTTTGAAGATGATAAAGAACTTACTCTCTTAATGAAGAACATCAATATATATCTCAAAAATGGAAGAAGAAGTGATCCAAGAAGGAAAGACAAGAAGAGAGCATTGAAAGTCATCTCTTGGAATTCGGATAATTAATCCAAAGTTAAGTTCGCGAATATGTGTTTTATGGTTCAAGGAGATGACCCCTTGAAGTAAATGCGGAATCCGATCTTCAAGAGCATGAACAACTATCATATGATAATCTTACTTTGTGTTGTGAAGAATTACCTGAAAAATATGATTTAATAAAAAGAGAAATTTTAAATTAAACAAAGACAATAGTGTTTTGTCTCTAAAACTTGACACTGTTTTAAAAGAAAAAGAGATGATTTTGAAAGAAAATATTTTTTTGAAAAACAAAGTTGATTTGACTTCAAAGGAAAAGATTTTTATTTCTTATGCTAAGGTTGCTTCTTCAAACATTGATAAAAATGAGATTTATATTTTTAAGAGCAAATTGATTGTTTAGGCTCAATTTTAAGCCAATATACTTTTGATCATAAAACATTGGAATCCTTGTTTTAAAATAACAAGTTTCACATATGCATGCACATCTTTCATAGCATACACCACATGCACACCATGTTCACACCCACATGTATGCTAGAGTATACATTTGTACATATTGTGGCCATAAAGGTCATCTAGCCAAGTTTATTTTGATATACTAAAATTTTTAGATGCAAATGTTTGGATTCGAAATACTAACAATCAAGGACCCAAGAAAATTTGAGTACCAAAATCCACACCCATTATATTTGATATAGGTATGGGCTCTCACAAGACATGAGAGGATTGGCACCTTCGTGGTGGATGCATTTGGGTTTGATGGATATAAATCAATGGATGCATCATTATTAAGGAGTTTAGGTTAGAGGACCACTTTGTTTTAAAGAAATAGAGATTAATTCAATCAGTTTTGATAATTATCTTTATCTTCTATTTTATATGTTTAAGCATATCATTATTTGTATATTTTGATTATATGTTTAAATGCAAAATCTATTAGAACTTGTCATATACTTGTATAACTTTTGAGATAAACTCTTGTTTGGTGTCTAACATGATTGATATGTTCATTTCTTGTTTGGCTATATGTTTATATCCTAATTTTGATGATTCTTACATTTTTTACATTTACTCTTCTTTTAAAATAGTTTTATTTTGAGCATTATTATTTTTATCTTCATGAATATGATTATTATATGATTATTGTGCACTTTACTATTTTTTTAATTATGCTCTTATATTCATGAATATATATATGCTATATAGATTTTGAATGACAATTTCTATATAATAAGCATGTTTCATGAGTTATACATGATTTATTTCATATTTGAAGAATCTTGAACTAGTTTTCAAAATTATTTTAAATTAATTCTTTTATTCTTCACTTGGTATCTTTTCAATCTATATTCAACTATATGAAAATATCTATACTTGGTAGGGGGTTGGTTGGGGTTCATGCCTTGTATATGCTTAAATGATTATTTCTTGACATGTACATGTAGGTTGGTGATTTCAATAAGTTATACACATGATTCTCATGATATTTGATTTTTGTATACTCATTCTTATTTATCTATATATAAATATATATATATATATATATATATATATATATATATATATATATATATATATATATATATATATATATGCGCTCTAAATTGTGAATGATATCTCAACTGATATACATACATATATATGATTGATTGTGCATGTTTAATAATGTTCATACATATTTTTGTAACATAATTTTATTTCATACTAAGCTTATGTTCTTTGCAAATTATATCAAAAATTGGTATTAATTTCAATTGGTATCATCATTTCTAAAACATGCATGGATTTTGTAGGTGTTTCAAAAAGGAGAAAATTTTCTTAATTTAAATTTTAATTGATATCTTATTCTCTACTTTTTGAGAAATTTTTTTTTAGCAGATGTTTATATTTTCAGTTGGTATCAATTATTACAACTGGTATTTATATTTCAAGTTACTTTGCTAATTGGTATCCATATTTATCCATTTGATTTTAATTGATTCTCATTGGTATTCGTGTATTCAAATTGATGTATGTTTGTTTATTTTAAATTGATTTATCAAAATTTTTAATCAGGTTTTTATTGCTTATATGCAAGGGGAGTAAACTTAATGTCTTCTCTATATGTAAATATATGATAAGTGTATTGTATAAAGAAGAGATTGACCTCTCTTCTCTATATCATACACACGTGTAGAGGAGCTTGACATCTCCATTTATACATTATATATTATGAATATGTGGGTTAGGGTTTAATCATTCCTTCTCCATATAATGCATATATGCAGGGGCAGTTAACTTAATGTCTCTTTCCTTCATAGATTAATATCGCATGTACTTTTATCATATTTTCTTTACTCCTTTATTGATGAATTGACAAAAAAAGAAAATTTAGAGTTATATATGCATGTGATTATATGTTTTTGCATATATGTATTTTTATATTCATGATTTATTCGGTATCTAGGGCTTTTATTGAATATCTTATTGTTCTTTTATTTTTGCATGAGTTAAAGGAGAGTTTTTATTAAGTCTTCTCTATTCAAGCATATATAAACTCTATGAGTTTTGTCATCATCAAATAGGGAGAAATTGTTGGCCCAAAAGTCTATCACTCTACTTTTGATGATGACTAATTCATGTAGTTATAGCACTAATAATCTTGTGCTTATTAAGTTTTAGATGTGAAATCAAGATTTTAGTTTGTATTTGTCTTCTTCACCCTGACACATGTATATTCAAGATCTCAAGCTAAAGTTCACATCATGCACTCAAAATGGAGTCTAACTTTAAGAAATCAAGTTTATGATCGAGTCAAAATGGAGAGAACGATCATATCAAGAAAAAGACTCTAGTTGTAAAAATGTTTAGATCTTATGTAAAGTTTAAATTAGACTTGATGGCTCAAGTACACGCACAAAAGTTTTATGTTGGTTTTCAAGAACAAGAGTTTTGGTTTTTAGTTTTAACCTATTTTGATTTAACTAAAATAAATTTTTGGTTTCATGAATAGATTTCATCAAAAACAAGTTCATATTGTTATATAGCTATATTGGTTTCTGTTCATACACACTGGACTTCAATTGATTTTCAATGGCTTTTTTATTTATACAAGTTTTTGAAAATACTAGATTTTTCAATCTAAAGTTTAGTTTTGAAAAAATAATTTTTATATTTTCAAAATTGTATTTAACATCTCAAAAATAGTTCACATGTTTGTAATATGTGTTGATTCTTGATAACACATAATTGTCCTTTAATGTATTTACATAAACTTATTTTTATAGAATTTGTTGAGACTTATTGGGATTTAAGTGGATTAAAAAGTATATTAAAAACACAAATTATAGTTTTTGGGCTGAGGCTGGTTGTTCGTTAGGCACGAGCCTAGGGCTGTGCATGTTGATCGACCATTCGGTCGATCACACAGAGACTCAGTGGTCTCTGTTTGTTTTGGTCAACTGAGCGGTCGATCGCCAGAGAGCTTTGCTCTCTGGATGTTGGGAACAGTTGACCTGTTGGCCCAAAGACCCATCACTCTAGTTTTGAGATGACTAATTCATATAGTTATATGTACTAATGATCTTGTTCTGTTTAAATTTCATATATTTTCAAGATTTTAATTAATGTTTAGCTTCACTAAAAGACTCAAACACAAGTTCGAGGCTATCACATGATAATTCAAGAGCTCAAGTAAAAAGATCATATCAAGCACTCAAATAGGAGTCTAGCTCAAAAAATTAAGTTTGGATCAAGTCTACTTGAAGAAGAAGATGTACCAGAACCCTTGAGTTTAGAGTTTGTGAGTTTAGATCTCTTGTAAAGAATAGATTAGTTTTAATTGCTCAAGCTTACACACATACAAAAGTTTGGTTTCAGTTTAACCGATTTACATTTTGTATTTTGGTTTTCATCAAAAATAAGTTCATATCATTTTGTTTGTGCATCCATAGACTATTGAGCTTCAAATATATTTAAACAACTTGTTTTTATATTTATTGAGTTTTGAAAAAACTAGTTTTTATTTTAAAAGTTTGGTTTTCAAAATATATGGTTTTGGTTTCTAGATTAAATTTTATATCTCAAAAATAGGTTCACATGTTTGTAATATGTGTTGATTTTTTATCACATATATTTGTACTTCATTATATTTTCATGAAGTCATTTTTGTGAAATTTATTAGAATTTATTAAAATTTAATTGAATTTCAAAAGTTCATTTAAAAATCACAAAATGTTATTTTTGGGCTGAGCTGGTCGACCACACGGCCAATCGATTGCAGAGCTCATTTGCTCTACCGGTCGACTGCACTGTCGACCGATGTGCACAGACATGCACATACCCATGTGACTTGAGCTCAAACAACCGATCGACTGACCGTAGTAGAGATCAGCCGACCGACCGGTTGATCAACTGAGTATGCTGATGTAACATCCCGATTTGTAAAATCTTGATTTAGTATTCTAATCTATGATCTATAAATATTATATAGAGTTATCTGAGATAAGGATCAAAATAAACTAGTGTAATATTGGAATTTTAGAAATTTGTGGAAAATTTTAGAGTGAAATAAAATTTTAATAATTTAAAATACATTTGTATATACAAGGATATGATGTGCAAATACAAGGATTTATTAACCTTGGTTTCTAATTGATTTTTACTAATTAAATTAAGAATTTAGCTAGTGGATGATGAACTCATATTGGATGAAGGGTTGGAATTGAATTGGGTTGATGAAAATGAATTGAAGGCCTAGATTTTTCTAGAACATGATGATGTAGAGGTGGTAACTAAAAGAGGATACTAGCATGAGACATGGACTCATTATATTAATGTAATGAATATTGAATGCAAAAAAGAGAAGGAATCCTAAGCATCCTCATCTTGTATGCTGAGAACAAAGCCCTAAGAACCCAATTCTCTCTTCAATCTCCCAGCCAAATCTCTCTAAATCCTTATCAAAATCCTTAAATTTCTCCTCCTCTTCTTCTATTTCTCTCTTCTCCTTCTCTCTCTTCCCTTCCCCTGGATCTGGACAACATCCGCGACGGCGGCGCGGCCGGCCAGGCAACAGCGGGCCAGGCGCGACCTGTCGGAGGCAAAGTTTGGAGGTGGAAGTGGGGGTGGAGGTGAGTGGGATTTTTTTTCTCTTCTCAAATCTTCATCTCTTGTAAATTCATAGAGCTTGATCCCTTAATTGTTAGTTGATTTTCTTTAATCCATCATTATTTTAAATTTTTGCTGAAATTTCATGACTTATTCAAGTGTGGAGTGGTCTAATTTTGATCTTGAGATTAGTGGGTTGATCCAATTGTATATAATTGATAAATAGGAAAGAAATTGGGGCATTATAGTGTATGTAATGTGGTGAGAGAGTTATTCCTCTTGTGAATAATTTCTTTTGATTTAATTTGCCTATGACAATTCAAACTCATTTAATGAGTCAGGAGTTTTGGAACTCACTGGAGTTTGGGGTTGGGTTGTATGCGTTTCTTGGCTAATTATGTGGAACTTAATAATTCTTAACTCGTACATATATACAAATGTTCTTAAAAGTTAAAATAATAATATGATTTACATTGATGAAATATACCATGATATTGCAAGTTATTGTTGACTAGATGTTGGATATAGATTGAAGCTTTTATATTCGTAATAGGCAAATGAATTCATTAGTACGGTAAGGCAAAACAAATATTTATATTAAATAAATGTAATGTATGTATGTAGACGTCTTCTCGCTAAGAGTTGCATGTACAATCGATCATTACTCAATCACCAAAAACCATGACAAAATCTGAGCTCAATTGACGCGATCTCTTAATCTATATCCAGTAATTTAATTGGTTTTGAATTCGGGTTATATTTCCTTTGTGCAAAACTTAATTCATCTTAGTAATAGAATTTCAATTTATTGAATGTATATGAACTCCTTGAGAGATTCTCTAATCGTCAACTTCAGAATTTCCACTACAATATAGTTTTGTACCCGATAAGTGGTTCGCTATATTAAAAGAAGCCCAAATTATTGAGTATGAAATTATCAATCTTATAGTAAACCATAGGCTTATTGACCCACTCAAGTTGTTGTATAGTGATACATGAATGTTAATATGATAAAGTATGCACTAATTGACACTCGATACTAAAGCTAAGAACTTTAGATGACTAAAAGTTCAACTTGTTATTGATAGAATGAATCCGAAGCTAATGCCCAGTGAAGAATTTAGTTTTTGTGAATATAAGTAGATATAAATAACATAACATAATAAAAAAATAGTAGGGCATCATCTAAAGGAAACAAATAATAGGTGTAAAGCTGTCACCTGGGAATTTTTGAATCAGAAATTGTTGATTCCTTTCTCGTAAGTTTTAACTATTAACCATAAACGTATACAAAGAAATTTTTATGATGATTTATAATTTATATATATATATATATATATTATATATATAATATATATATATATATATATATATATATATATATATATATATATATATATATATATATCCAGAAAAGAACATTGACGTAAAATCGGAGCGCTTCTCTTTTATTAGCTTTTTCAGTGGGTTATATGGCCTGTAGGATGACGATCATGGTGTGTTACCATATTTAAAGTACCCTTTTTGTTTACGAATCTTTTCTTTTTATTGTTGGTAAAACATGATGGTCTTTATGTGATAGCATGAAGATACTAGAATAGATCCTATGACAATTACACGCGCATTGGGGATTAAGGGGAACTATTCTAAAAATCAGTCACATGCACTGTTCAAGAATATCACTGGAATTTAGTAGGATAACTGAGGGATTGCATTACAAATCTCGGTACAAATACGGTTATAGTTGAACTCATATCTCCCTGAATAAGTAACTGAGAGACTTGATTGATATATCGATAATTCTGATGGTCGAGGTTTATCACTTATTGGACTCAAAGGATCAACTATTCCATCTTTGGGTTTACCATGATTAAGCCAAAAATTCATATTACCATTGGACACCCATAATTGTAGACTAATTCATTTGAACGCCTGATGGTTATTTTTTGCCAGCTTATCTCGATGTCTTATTGATATGTAATTACTTACATTAGTCCTAAGTGGATAATTAGCTGAATTGATGATGATGTATGAAACTAGAGCTAATTGCGAGGCAAGCTAAGTAGTATATATATATATACTTCAGACAATAATTAACTATTCTAATCAATAATTGCAAAAAACAATAATTATAGGATTAGAAGCCTTGGTATCGATAACTAGGTAATTGAAAAAATAAGGTTGAAAACAATGACTTAATTGCATGAGTTAAGAATATATCTGCTAGAGACGTAGACAATTATTGGATGAGTCACTGAATGATTTATATTAAGCATTAACATGATCGTTGCATATGGATGTTGCTTAAGCAGGCATATTGGTATATCTATACATATACATATATAATAAGTGTGTGGACATGGACCACGTAGTTTAGACATCATGAATTATGTTGGTGTAACAATCTGTATTTATAGGTTACTATTAATTACATTCCATTTATCACACACACACACACACACACACACACACACACACACACACACACACCCCTAATTATGAAAGCTGGCATTGATAATGTAAATGAGAAACCAATCTATATAAATGAAGTGAGCAGATCATATAATGTTAGCCTATATCTTTTATGTATATGCCTTTCTTTGAAATAGAATTGATAAACTGAAAAAATCAAACTATATCAATTAGTTATCTTTTGTATTACTGATATACTGGCTGTTATCTGTGTGCATATGTGTGTGTGTGTGCATGTTTATTGCAATTACATATATATATATATATATATATATATATATTATATATATATATATATATATATATATATATATATATATCGGAGGAAGGGGCCAGGCGTGAGCTTGTAGGGGGAAGACGGTGTTATTGCTAATATATACACACACCACACATATATAAATATATATATATCTATATCTACACACACACACATACACACACACACACATATATATTACGGAGGAAGGGGCCGGGCTGGAGCTGGTAGGAGAGGGAAGACAGTATTATTACTAATATATATTATGGAGGAAGGGGCCTGGCGGGAGCCGGTAGGAGGAAAAAGACGAGGAATCTCACACTTTATTGTGATTGACATATGTATGCATATGAATAATGTATGATATGCATTTCACTAAGTACGGTATACCAATAGTGTGAAGTGTAATATGATTATATGATATATAAGTACGTTTGAGATATGTGTATTATCTGGAGTGTGAAGCTACAATTATGATAGTGTGATTGCGTTTTGGTGCAACCAGTGCATGATATATGACATACATATTGTTATATACTAAGGATACATAAGAACTTGATAATAAAAACAAATAACTGAGATAACATTTCACTGAACTCATAGACTCTATAACGCATAAAATAGAGACCTAAGAAAGTTAAAGAAGATCAATAACCATAAAGTCCGAGCATCCCTGAAGTTTATGAAGAAAATTGCCTTAATTGTTACATCATATTTATCGTTTCCTTATTTCTCTTGTTCATTCAGATTTGCCTATTACTTGCACGATCATGTTTATTATTGATTATGTTCTTCATTCCTTGATTTTCTTCTATCTCTACTCACTGACCTATTGAGCTCACCTGCTCCCAGTCCACCTGTTTTCAGGTCATGGCAAAGCGAAAGTCCAGCTCCAAGTTATTGGCATTTTGTTGGGAAATACCATAATATGATGAAAGTGTTGAAATGTAATTATGTGTTATTATTTATAAAGTCTCTTATGAGATATTCTTGTAACATTATTTGATGTACACTTATAACATGTGTTAGATATGATTGAAGGTGAGTTAGATTATGAAGAGTATGCTGAGTTAGAGTTATAGGTAGTTCTGTATTATATTGTGGTTGCCGAGAGGGGTACTCTCGAGCATATACTTATTATATATCAATTTAAGAGGCAATATCAAGTCGAAATTGTTATTTGGATGATAAGTAGGCCGTTGTGAGCCGAAAGATTATTATATTACGTGAGTGATTATTTAGTTGATATATGATGTATTGGATTGAGATAAGTCATTGGAGGCTGATACTGAATATATTGTATTTGGGCATGTGATAAAATACAAGGAGATGCTGTCGAAAATAAGAACTTTTATATGATAAGAAAGATAATTATTTTCTAAATTAAGGATTTGTGAAGGATTAAGATAATGAAAATTGGGACTGTTACAGTAGAGTTCTCGGGTTTTCTCAGTCGACTGGTTGGCCGACCATTCTACTGATTTGCTCGACACCCTTTTAGTTTTTT
>JAVJIF010023375.1:0-58738 GCA_038442645.1 Agave tequilana
AAAATAGAAGTGCAAGGTGCTCAATCTACCGCAATAACAAGTGGCTATGCGGGTCGTGATCCACAAGGAGGGACTAGCGATGGAAGCTTTTTAGTAAGTTCTCTTTTAGGCTACAATTAATGGTTAAAGTTCTTCTTTAGTTCTTTAAAAGAAAAAGGAAAAATTGAGTTAAATTTGAATTAGGAAGAAGATGGTAGATTAAGAAGATGGAAAAACTAGAAATGATATGTATAAAGAAATGGAAAAGGAGTGATAAAAGAAGTGGTAAATTGTGGTGTTCTAAACTAATGAATTAAAAGAAAAGAATCTAAAAGTTACTTACCTCCTTTGCCAAATGCTTATCTTGAGTCTTTTGCAATGATGTTACCTTGAAGTGAGGCGATCAACGTATAGCCCATAAGAGTTGATTCCCGTCTCCTCCACATTATATCATCAAGACGTTGCAAGTATGAAGTGATACAGAATGAAACTCAAAATCCATCGTCATGAGCTATCGGTGGCACTCGCAAAGGCAAGGCTCTTTCGATGCTTTAAGACTCACTTGGATAGCAATTGGTACCAAAAGAATAAAAGTAAAGAAGAAGAAGAAGAATTAAAACAAAGTACATACAAAAAGAAAACTACAGATTCGATTTTATAACAATAAGAGAAAAGAAGAAAATCTTACACTGGTGTCACCTCAGCAAAAGCTTCATTCTCATTCTCCTATGAAACTCTGATCTCCTCTGATTTACATAAATTAAAACTAAAAATTACATGAAAAGCAAAATAAAAACCTACACTAAAAAGAATGGAAAAGTGGACTAAATTCTATCTCTGCATGGTCGTTCTCCTTTTGCCTTGCAGGTATTTATAGAAGAAATGTAGAGGTTAGAGGAGTATGAAGATAGGAAAAGCTGGCTATTTCTGAATTTGAATCCTCCCCTTATCTCCAAACTTGATTTGATGTGGATATTCAGTTCTGATCTGCAGTTTGTTGGCGTGTTGATTGCTGAATATCACTTATGAAATGATAGAATTAGAACTAGTGATCAACATAAGAGTTGTAGCCCTGTATGT
This sequence comes from Agave tequilana, assembly GCA_038442645.1. Classification (NCBI taxonomy): domain Eukaryota; kingdom Viridiplantae; phylum Streptophyta; class Magnoliopsida; order Asparagales; family Asparagaceae; genus Agave; species Agave tequilana. The sequence goes on from JAVJIF010023375.1 coordinate 1,060, forward strand.
ATGCTTTCTGGATCATCTTGAATCATCAGATTTGAGATTCGGTAACGAAAGTTATGATTCAAATACTAAAATGTATTCAGTCAAAATCTGAGTCAAACTTGCTTCATCTCATCCGTTGATCTTCTCTCTATCCATTTATCTCTCTGTATTTGATATTATCCTCAGTTGATCTTTAGTTAACCAAAATGGATTTATAAAAATCTGAATTTTAGCGGTTCCATTGGTGTTATCTTTCTGATTTTGCTCTGATTTTCAGCTGAACATTTGTCCCAATCCTTGATTTGTTCTAACTAGATCTGGGATCATCCTCAGCTAACCAAATAGATCCAGTTAAATCTTATTTTAACTGGTATTTATTTAGTTTAATCCTCTTTCTCTCATTATTATTTTTGCAAAATAGATATTTAAGACAAGAAAATTAGCAGATTTATTACATGATAAATGTAGGAGTGTAATGAAAAGAATTCAAAATTTATATACAATCAATTTACTTGTGTTATTCTGGAAAGATTCAAGGCTGAATCATTCCCACTCAAATACAACCCTACAACATCCAAATATAAGATCCACTCCATTGAAGTTGATCTACATTAATTCAAGTAATCGAAAATAAAAAAATCATGTATTTTTAATACTTTTTGTCTATCCATCAAGTAGGCGCAAAATGGACAGCCGAAATAGTAAGTTGGTTAGTTTAACGGTGTAGAATATTTGAAATCTAAAAAAAAAATGGTATGTGATGGTTTTAAGGTGTTTAGATCATGATGAAATGGTCGAATCAAGAATTTGTATGTTTAAACACATAGATCTAAGTAATATGCTATTTTGATCGTCCATTTTGCGCCTATTTGATTGATGGGCAAAAAGTATTCAGAATACATGATTTTTTATTTTTAATTACTTATTATAATGTATATCAACTTCAATAGAATGGATCTTGCATTCAGATATCGTAGGTTGTATTTGAGTGGGAAGAATTCGGCTCGAATCCTTCCGGAGTGACACAAGTATATCTATTTATACACACACCATACAGACACACACACACACACACACACATATCCTTATATACATCCGCAACAGTTTGGCCTACTGGTAAGTCACTTAGCTAAAAACTGAGTGACCCCAGTTCGAATGGCTATTGATGGATATTTGCGCCACATGCTGTGGCCCGCGACGTACCCAGTTGCGTGGTAGGAAAACCCCTAGGTCGGGGCTACATGACCCGCAGGATTAGACTGGTGGGGAACCGTCTTTGTAGCCATGCTTCCTTGCCTCCATGCGGGGGGTATAAAGCCAGTCTTGAATGAGGGCCCATTGGAATATCTTGGCGGTTTCCAAATATACACACGCGTGCGCATACACACACACACACACACATATATGAAAATGATCCTATGAGAATGGTTCTCAAATTAAGCTTCGTGAGAACTCCACGGTGGGTCACCTCATGGATGATCCAAACTGTTCATTTTGATCTACATATTTTAATTAGGCTAACCATAAAAAAGACAAACAATTCCAAACTTTTTTAGCTTATCATAATAAGGTAAAACAAGACATGTAAATGAAATGGAACATACCCGTGAATTAGAGAAGAAGAGAAGTCTTGATCCTTTATGATGTCATTTCAACTTCAGATTATAATCACTCTTTTTCCCACTCTCAGTTGTATCTGGACTGAATTACAACTTAAAAACAGAGATACAACTTCTCATTAACTATCTAACAAGAATCTAAACCCTAAAAATAAAGGGAAAAACTTAAACTAGTCTTCGGTGTATTTTTCAGTGAGCAACCTGCCTTTTATAGGCAAAAACCCAGAGGGGAGAGGAGTGAGGAGATAACGGGAGCAAACGCTCCCTTATCTCCACCATATTGCTACGGATCCGTGGGTTGGTAGCAGATCCGCAGCTAGGATGTGGCCAAATGGCCACATCCAGGTCAGGTGAAGATCTGGATGGCGTGTGATTTTCCCCCCTTTTGTCGGGCGGGATTTGTTGTTAGTCTCTGATTCTGATCTGATCTTCAGTGATGCTCAAGCTAACCGATTTGAATTCATATAAAACTAAATTAACTAGTTTTATTTGATGTAATCCTCCCTGATATACGTTGATCTTCAGCTGGAATTATCCCTATCTTTCTGAATATTTTTCTCCTCTTTAATTCAGATTTAAATCAAAATTAAAGTGGGCTTTTGGGTTCGTTTCTTTTTTTTATCTCCTTTAGTAATGGGCCTACATTTTATAAAAAAGAATATAATAATAAATACATGATTTATTAGACAATAATTATGAGAATGTGAAATTATATATGCAATATATATGACCAATCACACCAACACACTTATCTTTTTGCTTGCCATCTAGCAAAACATCAAAACTAATCCTAAGAAATTATTAGACCACTTTTGTCGATCACGCGATTGCACTTAGCATGTGCAACAAGCCGTTAAATGTCACGCCCCGCTTCCCAAAATACACTGAAGCGGAGACGTGACACGAGTCGGCGACATATATACGCAAGGAAAATACCTCACGTATACGCGCTAAGCCTTAAGTAACCAGAAACAAGCTATAAATCCCAACTATAATGAATCATGATTACTGCAATATCATATATAAGCATCCACACATGACATCATATAAATGAAGAACTAGAATAACAACTGAATCTGATATAATGAGAATCAGGAAATAATATGAAAGCAAGAAAGATAAGAATATCAGAATCGAATAGGGAGAAGGTCCAACTCTTCGCGAAGCGTACGGTCGCATCGAACACCTGAACAATAGAAACAAAACGTCCAATATCTGGACGTGCAAATTCAGGGTCATCAGAAAGTGACCTAGTGAGTGTGTGTGTAAAGAGGAGAGCTCGTGCATAAAAATAATGTGCACAACATAATAACAAGATAAAATGCAGTCATAAGATAACTAAATAACATGATAAACAAACAACTGAAGGATAACTGCATAACAACATGAATGAAGATGTAAGAAAACTATTACAACTGTAAACTAATAGCTGATGTCTGAATGTGTAACATAGCATATGTCACTAGTCTGGTTGGTTATTATTAACCTGACTAATATAGTACTTAGCTGTGTCCCATACTACAGCCGTTTCTCACATATCAAAGTTATCCTTATTGTAACTGCCTGCCAATGTAGTGCATGTGTTTTGAAAGTCTACCGTGCATGACCGGTACCACGGTCTAACACCCCTGGCACTGAACCAGGACAAGCCGTAAGGCTCTAATATCTGAAGACCACAGCCTCACCTGAAAAGACAACTAGTGTGGCGCCATAATCTGGGCATAGCCCTGACAACTGACAACTGAATAGGTGCCAGTACTACCTTGGTTCCCATGGTTGGAACCCACAACTCAGTATCATAAGAAGTCCTTCCAAAATACACGACATGTATTATAGGCAATTACCCCTGTTCCCCGGGTTATGGTGTCTTTTATTAATAAACAATCAATGTGAGTTATTATGTAATAGTAACTAATACCAACAACTAGTGATGTCAATAATAGCTGATAATCTGACAACTGACAACTAATATCTGACAACTGAGTAACTGACAACTAATATCTGACATCTGAAATAGGATACTGAAGATATAGCCACTAACACAATAGTGTTACTAACAACTGGTAACTGATACAAATATCTACCAACTCCTATAAACTCTGAACACGTCATTGTAATCACCTAGAGGGGGGTGAATAGGTGACTAGCTAATCTAATGGACAATTAATGTGGAATTAAAATTATTTATGCAAACTAAAAATACTTAGGCTAAATACACTAAGTATAACACAAGAGTGTAGCCGGATTCCCCGTGAAGGGCTCTGGACTAACTCCTCAAGATTCCTCTAAAAAGAGTTGAGGTGCCGCGTTGGCTCTCTTGGTTGAATACAAGTGTTAGCAAACAATCCCCAAGCATATAACAATAAGCACACAATATATCAAGCATATAAAGATAAAGACAATATTAGCATGCACGATATAAAGACAAGTAAGAGATAGAGAGAGAGAGCAATCGCAAACACGGGAGATTTGTTTCGAGGTTCGAGCACACTTGCTCTACGTCCCCGCCGTCAACACTATGAAGGATTTCCACTAAAATCAATCTTACTGGATCACTCGGTACCGCAACACCTACAAGCTCTTTAAAATCTCTAGTCCCTCTCTTGTTCCCGCAAGAACAACACACCGCAAGCCCACTAGCTTGCCGAGGTCGCACCTTTACAATGAGCTCTCACTAGAACTCGAAACATCGCGAACACACAAGTCCGCCTCCTCAAAGCTAGGATGAAGTATTTGGTGTCACAACACTTTGATCACCTAAAAACAATCTCACAACAACTCTCCTATAAGATGAATATATCAATGGAAAGCTCAAGTGTTTGTGAGAAAACTTGGATTGAATGTGGTGGTGAAAAACTCAAGAAAATCACTTTTGAAAACTCTTGATAAACTCTACTTTTGAATGGAAATATTTGGCTCAAATACAAGTGGAAAAAACTCTTAAAGAGTAGGAAAACTGATGCAAAAATTAACTTGAAATCATGTTGAAAACAGCCCATGATAGCCCCTTTAAATAGGCCATCAAAACTAGCCGTTGGGCTTAATCTTCAGCCTGGATGGCTGTCGGTCGACCGGCCCGGTCGACCGCCAACGGTCAGAAATCCGACCGTTGGAGCCTCGATCGACCGGCCCGGTCGACCGTGGCCTAGAACAGAGAGCAGAGCTCTCTGCCGGTCGACCGAACCAGTCGACGGGGCTTTCCAAAGAGTAGAGCTCTCTGGACGGTCGACCGGCCCTCCAACCAGAACTGGCGTGCACGTTTGTGCACGTCGGTTGACCTACTCCTAGCTCGGTCGACCGGCCCAGTCGACCGGCAAAAGCCAGACCAGAACATTATTGGGATTAAAAACTAGGTATTTTGACTTTGATAAAATCTCATTAAATCTCTAAAAATCTACAAAAATAGTTTCAGTATTATACTTTGATATACAAACATGTTTGAGTAAAAATCAAACAATGTTACAAACATTTTGAACTATTTTTGTAACTTAGAAATTTTGGCATAAAACAAAAACCGTATTTTTCCTAATTGGTTTTTCCAAAACTTCTCCAAATACAAAACAAGATATTTAAACCACTTTTAAAGCATAGAGTGCATGGATATGATCCACTACACATACATGATGAAATATCTATGTTTGACAATAAACACTAATTTGGTTAAAACACATGTATATATTAAACTCCAAAAACCAAAACTGTTATTTTCCAAAATGAAAACTCTTTGTATTTTTCAAAATAAAAACTCTTTTATGAAAAACACATCCAAATCTTGTGTGTGAGTGTATATGGTATACTTGAGCAATCCACCAACTATTCTATCCTTTACATTTTATCTAAAAACAAAATCTTAATAAAAAAACCTAGACTCAAGTCTTCTCTTGAAGTCTTCTTCTCCTTCTTGACTTGCTCTAGACTTTGATCTAAAGAGCTAGACTCTTCTTGAGTACTTGATGTGGTCTTGATGCATAGGCTCTTGAATCAAACCGTGTTAGCTCCAAAACTTGACTTTAAATCCTTTGTTGAAGCTAAATACCAACTAAGATTTTGATCACTAATCTGAGACTAATTAAACACAAGATCATTAGTACTATAACTACATGAGTTAATCATCATCAAAATTAGAGTGATGGGCCATTGGGCCAACAATCTCCCCCTTTTGATGATGATAAAACTCATGGAGTTATATATGCATGGATTAAAGTAAAGCTTCAAAGAAGCTCCCCTTAACTCATGCATAACAATAATCAATAAGATATTAAATTAAATCTCGTAAAATAAACAAACATGTATGCAAACATAAGAAGATAAACATGCCAATCAAGCATAAAACTCATCAAATTATTCTCTCCCTTTTTGCAAAACAAAACAATATGCATAAACAAAAATTCTTCTCCCCCTTTATAAAGCAAAAAAAACATGCATATATACTAAAATACTTTCCCCCCTTTTTGTCAACCATCAACAAAGGGTTTAAGTAAACATACAACAATGTTCTCCCCCTTTTTGTCAAAAATTAAAATCAACAAAGGGGGTGAAATCAAATCAACCAATAAAGAGATATATGCGATATACATTCATGAAGAGGAAGATACTAAGTAAACTTCCCTGCATATATGCATTACATGAAGAAGGGGTGACAAGCCCTAACTCACATAACGCATAATATGCAATGCATAAGAGGAGATGTGAAGCTTCCCCTACACACGTGTATCGTATAAAGAAGAGTTGTCAAGCTCCTCAATATAAGATACACTCAACATGAATCTATATGTAGAAGAGATGTTAAGCTCCCCTTGCATGTAGGCAATTCATATCAAAACATTTTTAAACTAAAATTTTTTTAATAATTACTTAAAACAAAATTTGAAATTTACTCAAGGTAATAAAGCACATTTTGAGATACCTTTGTAAATAAACAAATTTTTAAGATACTAATTGTAAATAAACAATACAATTTTTGAATTCCCTTTTTTTAAATCAACAAATCAAGATATCACAAGATATAGATACCATATGAAATAGGGAATTTGTGATATCAAATGAAATTGAAAGATTGAAATCGAAACATTTTATATTTGATATCAATGAAAGAAATTATTTTGATACCAAATTAAATTTACATTAAATTTTGATATCAATAGAAATACATGATAAATTTGATACCAAATAGGCAAAACATATTGATACCAAATGAAATTTAAACCCAATTGAAAATTGAAACATATTGATATCAAATGAAATATATGGATACCAATTGAAATAAATAGATACCAATTGAAGTTTATTGTAAATTATGATATCAATAAAAATACCTATTTAGAATAATGCATAAGCTTATTAAAATACCAATTGAGATACCAATTGAAAATCAAGATTTGAATTAAGCTTAGCATAAATATACTTTGTACTTTAAACATGTAAATATCTTGTAAATCAAGCACAACAAATCATATATATGTATGAAAAGAAAATACTAATAGAAATTGATATTATATGGAATGAAGCATACATATATAGGAAACAAAATATGAGTATATATAAAAGAATATCAATTGAGATACCAATTGAAAATATGATATAAATCAAGTATATAACTCATAATAAACCACCCTTTTTCATGCACAAGATAAAGGATTTTTAACAAGGCATGCTCGCCCATCCGTCCGCCCATAACGGGGTTGGTAGGGATTTTCAAAAATAGGTGTTTGAAAATATTTTTATTGTGAAAACACTACCAAATGAAGAATAAGTAATTAGTGAAATTAATTTTTGAAAAACTAGTTAAAGATCCTTCAAAACATGAAACCCAATCATATGTTTATCATGAAACATACTAAATACATAAAGGTTGACACTCAAAATCTATAAGGCTAAAAAATAATCATGAAACAAAGTCATGAATAAACAACTAAGGTGTAAGTGTATAAGAATCATGTAATTAACATTTTTCATGATATAGTCAATTAGGCTCAAAACAAACATGAATCTCATTTTATCAAATAAAAATCATGAAATCATAAAGATTTTATTTTTATTTAAAAATAAACTTCTAGGTATATGTATGATTTATCCAAAACTAATCATATGCATACATATCCCAAACATAAAAAGAGTTCATAATATAAATTGCATGAAGGCAAATGACTCATGGGTATACATGTATATTTATTAAATTTGAATACAAAATACATATACATGAAGTAAAACATGAAAATAGGCAAAACAAGTGTAAATGAGGAAATCATCAAAACTAGTCTATACATGTGCATGTAGTGAGTACAAATGAACAATGAAGTGCAAACGTATATGAATCAAATGTTGCTCACTACTTGTACAAGTATACATCCAAGTTTTGACAAAAACTACATCTAAACTAGTATATACCACATGAAGCATAAAGCATAAAACATGAATATTTTAACAAACACTAAAACATGCTAAAAATCATCAATTATAAAAGTATGTAAATAAAATAGGAGTTTAGAGATAGTTACCAAATCATGAACTATACTCCAAATCTCCAAAAACATGGTGGTTGTCCCCTCCCTTGATAGCGGTGCATCAAATGTGTGTCCATTATGTCCATGTGCATCCACCATCAGGCATCAACTCTCTCACGTTTTGTGAGAGCCGCACCTACATCAAATACAAAAGGTGAGAAATTTGGTACCTATTTTCTTTTGGGTTCTTGAGGGTTAGCATTGTAAGGAACCCAATCATTCTTATTAGCAAAATTTAAAGCATTTATCTTATCATAACAAAATTTTGCTAAATGGCCTTTGCGGCCGCAATGTGTACACTTGTACACTCTAGGACGCGTATGTGTATGAGTGTGGTCATGGCGTGCAAAGTGTGCATATACATGTTGAGGGTGATGTGCATGAACATGTGGAGCTTGTTTCTTTGAAACAAGGATTCCAATCTAGAATGGTTAAATGCATATTTGCTCAAGGTTGAGCTCAAACAATCTATTTTATTTTTCAAAAATTTAACTTCATTTTTAGTAGTAGCATGAAAAGCATGATCAACAATCTTTTTCTTTTTTAGAAACATTAACTTTTTCTTTTTCAACAATTTTTCTTTTCAAAGAAGTGCTTTCATGCAAAAGCAATCTCTTTTTATTTTCCACCAAAACAATTTTATTTTTCAAAGTGGTATTTCTTTTACAAAGATCATTCAATTTAGAAAGAAAGAAAATATTTTCATTTTTCAAACTTTCATTTTCTTTAGAAATGCATGCAACTTCATTTTTAAAGGAATCATTTTCTTTTAACAAGCAATCAAATTTAATTTTCATTTTCTTATTATCCTTTTTAAGCATGTCATATTTTTCAAGGAGTTGTTGACAAAAAGAAGCAAGTTCATTGTAGGACATATCAACATCCTCTTCTAGCTCGGATTCGGTAGTTACCTCAAGGGGGTTATCCCCTTGGACCATGTAGCATACATTGGAAGCGTCACTTCCAACATCCGAGTCGCTCCCCGCCATAATATTGTTCTTGTTCGCCAAGGGAGATGATCGTGTTCCATACTATAAAAAGCCGAGTCAAGATTAGCAACCCTACATAAATAATCATTATTTAGGGTACTCTTCAAAGCATGGATGGCTTTGACTTAGCCTCAATATACTTGCTATTATTAACATATGAATCTTTAGTGGTAACAAGATAAACATGAATGCCTAGGCCTTTGAGGTATCTAGACATCTTAACCTTCCAAGTTTGGATGTTAAGAACGTCAAAGGTGGGAGGTGACGTGAAATTCATGTGTGTGAACAAATATTGTGATTAGGTATAAAATGAGGATCTTTAACTCTAGGTTGTAAGACCCAAATCAAGAGCACTTGGCTCTGATACCAATTGTAATCACCTAGAAGGGGGTGAATAGGTGACTAGCTAATCTAATGGACAATTAATGCGGAATTAAAATATTTATGCAAACTAAAAATACTTAGGCTAAATACACCAAGTATAACACAAGAGTGTAGCCGGATTCCCCGTGAAGGGCTCTGGACTAACTCATCAAGATTCCTCTAAATAAGAGTTGAGGTGCCGCGTTGGCTCTTGGTTGAATACAAGTGTTAGCAAACAATCCCCAAGCATATAACAATAAGCACACAATATATCAAGCATATAAAGATAAAGACCATATTAGCATGCACGATATAAAGACAAGTAAGAGATAGAGAGAGAGAGAGCAATCGCAAACACGGGAGATTTGTTTCGAGGTTCGAGCACACTTGCTCTACGTCCCCGCCTTCAACACTATGAAGGATTTCCACTAAAATCGATCCCACCGGATTACTCGGTGCCTCAACACCTACAAGCTCTTTGGACTCTCTAGTCCCTCTCTTGTTCCCGCAAGAACAATACACCGCAAGCCCACTAGCTTGCTGATGCCGCACCTCTACAATGAGCTCTCACTAGAACTCAAAACACCGTGAACACACAAGTCCGCCTCCTCAAAGCTAGGATGAAGTCTTTTGTGATCACAACACTTTGATCACCTTAAAAACAATCTCACAACAACTCTCCTATTGGATGAATATATCAATGGAAAGCTCAAGTGTTTGTGAGAAAACTTAGATTAAATTTGGTGGTGAAAAACTCAAGAAAATTACTTTTGAAAACTCTTGATAAACTCTCCTTTTGAATGGAAGTATTTGGCTCAAATATAAGTAGAGAAAACCTCTTAAAGAGTAGGAAAAACTGGTGCAAACATCCACTTGAAATCTTGTTGAAAACAGCCCATGATAGCCCCTTTAAATAGGCCATCAAAAACTAGCCGTTGGGCTGAATCTTCAGCCTGGACGGCTGTCGGTCGACCGGCCCGGTCGATCGCCAACGGTCAGAAATCCGACCGTTGGAGCCTCGGTCGACCGGCCCGGTCGACCGTGGCCTGGAACAGAGAGCAGAGCTCTCTGCCGGTCGACCGACCCGGTCGAGTGGGGCTTTCCAAAGAGCAGAGCTCTCTGGACGTTGACCGACCCGGTCGACCGCCCTCTAGCCAGAACTGGCGTGCACGTTTATGCACGTCGGTCGACCGAGTCGGTCGACCAACTCCTAGCTCGATCGACCGGCCCGGTCGACCGGCAGAAGCTAGACCAGAACATTATGGGGATTAAAAACTTGGTATTTTGACTTTGATAAAATCCATAAAATCTCTAAAAATCTACAAAAATAGTTTCAGTATTATACTTTGATATACAAACATGTTTGAGTAAAAATCAAACCATATTACAAACATTTTGAACTATTTTTGTAACTTAGAAATTTTGGCATAAAACAAAAACCGTATTTTTCCAAATTGATTTTTCCAATTGATTTTCCAAAACTTCTCTAAATACAAAAATAAGATATTTAAACCACTTTTAAAGCAAAGAGTGTATGGATATGATCCACTACATATACATGATGAAATATCTATGTTTTTGACAATAAACACTAAACTATGTTTTGGTTAAAACACATGTATATATTAAACTCCAAAAACCAAAATGGTATTTTTTTCAAAATGAAAACTCTTTTGTATTTTTTCAAAATAAAAACTCTTTTATGAAAAAACACATCCAAATCTTGTGTGTGAGTGTATATGGTATACTTGAGCAATCCACCAACTATTCTATCCTTTACATTTTATCTAAAAACAAAATCTTAATAAAACAAACCTAGACTCAAGTCTTCTCTTAAAGTCTTCACTTGAAGTCTTCTTCTCCTTCTTGACTTGGTCCAGACTTTGATCCAAAGAGCTAGACTCCTCTTGAGTACTTGATGTGGTCTTGATGCATAGGCTCTTGAATCAAACCGTGTAAGCTCCAAAACTTGACTTTAAATCTTTTGTTGAAGCTAAAACACCGACTAAGATCTGATCACAAATCTGAGACTAATTAAACACAAGATCATTAGTACTACAACTACATGAGTTAATCATCATCAAAACTAGAGTGATGGGCCTTTGGGCCAACAGTCATATGATCACCAACAAATAATCTCACCAACTGATAAAGTGACGACTGCTATTTGATAACTCTAAACTACAAGATCACTGATATCGGATAGATCACTATCACAATAGCTAAATCTCTATCAATTGAAGTAATCAATAACTAAGCATGAAGCACATGGTATATCCTCGAGATCAACAAGTCAACAGATACCGAAATCATAACGAAGTAAGGGAATCATCCTCAAACAACATATGGTCTAGAATATCTACTTCTGATACTCAACATCGATAAAATATCATCTAAATATATCTTAAATACTCCAACTATAAATCTAGCTACGTCAATCTCATCTTAATACAGATCAGGCTTTGTTATAAAGAATGTAAAATTCTAGATCAACTCTAACTCAAGATCAATCCAAATCATAACCCAACTAAAACAGTCACAACTAAGACTAAATCTAGCATAATAGAAAACTAGTAAGAGCTAACAAGAACACTAATATCCTGGTGACAAAACATTGAGTTCAGAAATATCTAACATCAGATCACATCTAATCTACTATCTGTGATATCTCTAAACCATCTTATATCAGTGAGACGTCACATCAATTTTCCACATTATCCAAAAGAGTTCCGCTCGGAAATAATCACCAATACATGAATATCAAATCTTTCAAACATAAACTATATCAACCTTAAGATCAAGCCGAGTCATGCCACGGTCTAAAGTGTATCAAAATTAGGCCTAAGCCAATAACGACAAACTACTAACACATGAAATGATGATATTACAAGCTCATATCAACTATGCAAATAAAATGAACAATCATAGATGTCTCATGAAGTGGGATAAGTAATCAAACTGGTAAAATATAATAGAAAGTCACATAAATGATAAGTGTAACATGTAAACGCATACCGACAACAGTAAATAAGGAAATGCACAAGAACGAACACTCACATGAAATGACGTGGTTTCAGAACTGAATTGCCGTCTGGTCTTCACTGCACGAACTGGTATTGATCTACGGATCATCCCATGGATCGGTCTTCGAATCGCTTGTGTATCGGGTCCACAACGAGTACTAATTCGAATCGGGTCCAAATCTCCTGCAACGGTCCAGATCTCACCAAATGAATCCGAAACACTGCAACACGCAACCGAACACATGAACTCACACCAACATACTCTCGTACACGTATACACTCCACAATATACACACAAAAACATACATGTACACCCGCATGTGTACGTATACAAGTATACACATACACCAACATACATGCATACTTAAATAAATACCAACACACATTATATAAATACATACACTTATATATATACATATAATATACATACGCACATAACACATATACATGTACACACATGCATACACACGCGTATACACCCATGTATATATGTACCTATATACATACATATATATATTATATACTCACACATGAAAAACACCTAGAGGGGGGTGAATAGGTGTTAGTGCTAATATAATGCTCTTTTAAACAAGTAAAGATGAATGATGCAAGCAGTCACTCAAAACAAGAAATTGAAGCTGAATTCCCCGTGAAGGGCTCTAGAACTCTCCTCTTTGATTCCTCTAGATTATGAGTTAAGGTGCGTAATTGCTTTCTTGTTGAAATGAGTAAAGACCGAAAATGCAAGTAGATGAAATGAGTGCAATAATGAAATACAAATAAGTAGTATCACAAGTAAGGAATGTAAAGCAATAAAGAGCAAAATAGAAATCAATCGCAAATATAAGTAATTTATTTTGAGGTTCGAGCCACTGCTCTACGTCCCCGCCTTCACCACTATGAAGGATTTTCACTAAACCACAAAGGGAATTTCCACACAGGAACCTTTACACCCAAGGGGATTATAATTGGTGCACACAAGACCGGAGTACCCAACTCTAACAAAGTTATCCTCTACACAAGAGAAACCTCAATACAATGGAATACAAGCCACTTGGTGATCAAAGGACCACAAAACTCTCTCTTACAACTTCTTATAGAGTGGAGTATATGATTTTGGCTCAAGAAGTAAAGTGAGAGAAAAATTTCAGTAGAAAAGATTTAAAAGAGCTAAAAAACTTTTGCAATTGAAAGAACTTTAAATATGAAAGTAAGGAAACTTTTCTTCTCCTTTGAAAACTTGAAACTTGGATATTTTTCTTGTAGAAAACCAAAGACCAATGACCTCTATTTATAGGGAATGGATAAATATCATTCATAAGTAATACTAGGTCATTAAGGGTGAGTTAAGCCACTTAGAAATAAAAAAATATCCATTGGAATCACTAGAAAACAAAACAGATCCAAAATATAGCCGTTGGGGCATCTGGACAGCTGCCAGGCGACCGGCCAGGCGACCGGCAAGCCACTTGGAAAAAGAGCTATTGGCTCCGGTCGACCGCCTGATCGACTGTCGGCTATAATAAAAACGAAATATTGAGCTGTCGGTCGACCGGCAAAACCTAAGAGTTAGGGTGATGCAGTCGGTCGACCGCAGAGTCTGTCGGTCGACCGATCCGATCGACTGGCAGACGTGTACGGACGTGCACGCCCACGGCCATAAGGCCCGGTCGACCAGACGGTCGACCGATCTGGCCTGAAACAGTTACGGTCGACTGGTCCGGTCGACCGTAAAGGCCTGAAACAGAATATAATGAGGTTTTTTTATCTTTGGAATATTTTTGAAATATTTTTAAATGGTTTGAGGTTTAAGTAGCATGCTATAGGAGATGAAATACATGTTATAAACTTAATATTAAAATTTGAAACATTTTGAAACATGTATATTAATCAAACATGCACCAAAACCAATATACCAAAAACTTGTAATTTGAAAAGTGTATTTTTGTATGTGTGTCTTCTTCAGCATTACAGTCATATCTTTACTCTTTAACATACTAATTCTCACAATGGTTCTAGGAGACTGCAAGATCTTCAACTCGGGCTTTTAAATTTGCATCGTTGGATAACTTGAATTCTTGATCTTATGAGTCATCTTGAGTCAACACCACCTTCTTTTAGGGAAGAAAACATTTTGAATCCTTAGAACCCTGAAATAATCTTAAACACTTAAACATGATTAGTACAAATAACTACATATGTTTTATAATCATCAAAACTCTAAAACCGGGTTATTGTAACCTTGGGCAACAATCTCCTCCTTTTTATGATGACAAAACATGTGAGTTATTTAACAAAAAATGAAAAAGTTGCTTGAAATTTCCCCCTCAAGTCATGCTATATTTCAAGAATATGAACTTTACAAATTTTGCATAAAAAAAGAAATAAAAATGGCATGAGAAAGAAATAATAACTCAATAACTCAAAAGTATTTCTCCTCCTTTTTGTCATGCATAAAAAAGGGTCAAATTCAATAAACATTTTTGAAGAGTATTTAAAAAAATTATGAATCCATAACACAAACATTTTATTCACCACAAATAAAGGAAAATCTATTGTAATCTAGTGGTTTAGTAAAAATATCGCCAAGTTGAAAATCGGTGGAAACATAATCAATTTTAATATCACCTTTCTCATAATGATCTCTAAGAAAGTGATATCGAAAGTCAATGTGTTTTGTCTTACTATGTTGATTTGCATTTTTAGTCATATGAATAGTAATAGTATTATCACAAAATATTTTAATATGGTCATAATGCAAATCATAGTCAAGGAGAGTATGTTCTTCCAAAGGACTTGTGTACAATAAGTCCCAGCCGCAATATACTCCACCTCGGCGGTTGAGAGGGCTACAGAATTTTGCTTCTTGGAAGACCATGAAACAAGACAATTTTTTAGAAACTGACATGTTCCACTAGTACTCTTCCTATCCACTCTACAACCCGCATAGTCGGCATCCGAAAACTCATCATGAAAAACTGTCCGGTCTTCGGATACCACAAATCCATTCCAATGGAGCCCTTAAGGTATCTAATTATGCGTTTTACCGCAATCAAATGGAACTCTTTAGGACACGATTGAAATCGAGCACAAAGACACACACTAAACATAATGTCCAGCCTACTAGCCGTTAAATATAACAAACTACCAATCATGCTACGCTAGAGTTTAATGTCTATATTAAACCTTACTCATCCTTGTCAAGCTTTGTTGTGGTAGCCATGGGAGTTTTGATTGTCTTAACCCCTTCAAACCCAAATTTCTTGATAAGTTCCTTCGTGTACTTAGCTTGACTGATAAAAATTCCATCCTTCCTTTGTTTGATTTGGAGACCAAGGAAGTAGTTAAGCTCGCCCATCATAGACATCTCAAATTCCTCCTTCATGCATGATTTAAAATCTTTGCAAAGTTTTTCATTCGTAGAACCAAATATAATATCATCAACATATATTTGAACAATAAGTATATCATTTTCAACATGTTTGGTAAACAAAGTAGTATCTATTGTTCCTTTAGACAATTTGAAATAAGAAATGAAGAAAGTCTTTCATACCAAGCCCTAGGGGCTTGTTTAAACCATAAAGAGCTTTGTCTAATTTGAAAACAAAATCCGGATGTGTAGGATCAACAAACCCGGGGGGTTGTTCAACATACACTTCCTCTTCAATAAATCCATTTAAGAAAACACTTTTTACATCCATTTGAAAAAGTTTAAAATCTTTATATGAAGCAAAAGTAAGTATCATCCGTATGGCTTCAAGCCGTGCTACGGGTGCAAAGGTTTTCTCAAAATCGATACTTGAGAAAATCGATTTCTTCGACTTGAGTGTAGCCATGGGCCACTAACTTAGCTTTATTCCTAACAATATTGGCCGACTCATCCTACTTATTCCTAAAGATCCATTTAGTATCAATTGTTGGTCTATCATGGGGTCTAGGAATAAGGTGCCAAACTTAGTTGCGCTCGAATTGATTGAGCTCCTCTTGCATGGCAAGCAACCAATATGAGTCGCCTCGGCTTCGAGGATGTTCTTTGGTTCAAAATAAGAATTAAATGCAAGTGCCCACAAAGATCATGAAGTTTAGAATGAGTAGTTACCCCTTTTGATACTTCCCCTATAATAAGATCTTTGGAATGATGTGGAGTGAATCTCCAATCCTTTGGAAGTGGTTGTGTTGGCTCCACTTCAACTTCTTGAACTTCACTTTCCCCATCAACCATTAGCTTGTCCTCTTGAGTAGGTGAGTCCTTCAAGGTTATTCTCTCCATGTCTTCATCTAAGGAATCTATTTCTACAACATTCTCAACAAACACATTAGATTCCTCAAACTTTACATGTATAGATTCTTCAATAGTCAATGTAGATTTATTGAAGACTCTGTAAGCTTCACTAGTATTAGAATAACCAACAAAAATTGCTTCATATGATTTTGCATCAAACTTTCCTAAGTTATCTTTAGTATTTAAAATAAAACAATTACAGGCGATCATGCCTTGTATTCCCTTTTTGAATATCTTTTAAAATTGTGCATGAATAGGGTGGTAGGTATGAGGTATACACATGACCTTCATGTTATTTTATTTTTGTATACTCATATTTGTTTCTTATATATGTATGCTTCAAACTTCAATTAGTATCAATTTCAATTGGTATATACATTTTCATACATACATACATACATACATACATACATACATATATATATATATATATACACATACATACATACATATACATATATATATATATACATATACATATATATATATATATATATATATATATATATATATATATATATATATGATTTGATTGTGTTTGTTTTACAATATCTTTATACATATTTAAAAGTACAAAATGTTTATGCTAAGCTTGACTTATTTTAAATGTTAATTGGTATCTTTATAAGCTTATGCATTGATTTCAATTGGTATTTCAACTGCTAATCATTTCAATTGATATTTCATCTTGATACTAAATAAGTACCATAAATATCAAAATGTACTTCATGTTTCACCTTCAATCAGTATCAAAATCTATTATTAGTATCTTAAAAAAAAAATTCGACAAATGGTACCAACTTTTGTTTGTGTCAACAACTATTTGATTTCATTGGTATCAAAATTTGTTTTGTTGACTTAAAAAATTTCAAAATTTGTTTATCAAAAATTTTGTTTTAAAATTTGTCGATATATATTGTCTATATGCAAGGGGAGCTTAACATCTCTTCTATATATAAATTCATGTTGAGTATATCTCATATTGAGGAGCTTGACCTCTTCTTTATGTGATACACTTGTGTAGAGGGAGCTTAAAATCTCTGTTTATACATTGTATATTATGCCTTATGTAGGTTAAGGTCTGGTCATCCCTTCTCCATGTAATGCATGTATGCAGGGGGAGCTAACTTAACATCTCTCCTCTTCATGAATGTATATCGCATATACATCTTTATTGTTTAATTGTCCTCACCCCTTTGTTAATGAATTGACAAAAGGGGAGAAGAATTCAGAGAGTTTATATATGCATGTTTATATCATTGTTTATGCATTTATGTTTTATTTAGTTTTGCATTTCATTGAATATCTATTTGTTTATTTCTTTGCATGAGTTAAGGGGGAGTTCTATAAAGCTTAACTTTAATCCATGCGTATATAACTCCATGAGTTTTGTCATTAGCAAAAAAGGGGAGATTGTTGGCCCAAAGGCATATTACTCTAGTTTTGATGATGATTAACTTATGTAATTATAGTTTACTAATGATCTTGTGGTTATATAATTTCAGTTATTAATCAAGATATTAGTAGGTGCCTAGCTTTAACAAAGGAGTTTTGGAGCTAACACATGTAAATTCAAGAGCTCGAGCGTCAAGATCGCATCAAGTACTCGGTTGGAGTCAAGCTCTTTGGACCGTGTTTGGATCGAGTCGGCTTGAAGAAGCAGTTCTACAAGAAGACTTTGGTTTGTGTTTAGTTCAGTTTGTTAAAGGGTAGAATATAATTTTGAAGCTCAAAAATATACACACACAAAAATGCACTTTTTTCAAAAGTATGATTTTGGATTTTAACCAGTTTTAGTTTTGCTGATCTGTTCGACACCCTTTTAGATTTCTGATCATAACGTTTTATTCTTATATTCAATTAGCAAGATTTAAATTGAATTTCAAAGATAACTTTCAGGGCTATATTTCTTATTCAATAATCATTTTCTGCCAAATGTTAACGATGTCAAATATTGGGTTGAAGTCTGTTATTGTTCTGAAAATAATTTACATTTTGTGATTGACATTTTTTGTATTTTATTGATAACTTTTTAATCCGAAATGATATTGAGTTGATTCAAGTTGCAGTAGAAAGAGAGTTATAGAGTTACAAATTATTCTATATACTTATTCCTAAAGTCTAACATTTTAGGCCTGAAAACTATGCTCAAAGTTGACAAAAGTCTGCCAGATTGGCAGAATGGCTAATTTTCTGGGGGTTGATTTTTTAACATGTTTTTAAGAAGTGTTTTGTTGAATTTTAAGAGTCAATTTATTCCTTTTAAAGCTTGTAAAACTATTCTAAGGTTGCTCTTCCTAAACCTATATAAAGGGGTCATTAAGGTTGAGTTTAACACAACAACAACAACAATTCTATTTGAAAAATCAAGTTTTGGGTTTTCAAGATCAAGAGAAAGAGCTTTCAAGTTTTAGTTTTGTGCTTTTATTTTCAAAAATATACTTCAAGTTTTTGGTTCTCAAAATCTCTCTTCTGATTTTACTCTTACTTATAATTCTTGAGCTTAAAATTTATATTTTATTCTACAGGGTTTTGTAAGAGAGTTTTAAGAGAAAGTTTATCTTTGTGCTACCTCTAGTCTAGAGGAGTGTATTGGGGAGTTGTGTACTCCTAGTGGTTGTAATTCCTTGGTGTAAGGTCCACTGGTGAAAGATCCTATAGTGGATTGGGAAATCCTTCACGGTGGTGAAGGCGGGGACGTAGAGCAATGGCTCGAACCTTGAAACAAATCTTCTTGTTTGTGATTGCTTTCTTGTCTTTACTTATTTGCTTTTTATTCATTCATTATTGTCGATCTATACTCATCATAATAAGATAGAAATTAAGCACTCAACTCTTATCTAGAGGAATCACGAGGAGAAGTTCAAAGCCCTTCATGGGGAATTCAGCTTCAAGTCTTATTTTGAGTGATCGGTTGCATCATCTCATTTATATTGCATTGAATTTTTAATTAATTAGCAATACACCTATTCACCCCCCCTCTAGGTGTAATTTCAATTGATATCAGAGCCTACACTCGTGATATTAGGTTTAACCATGTAAAGTGAGATCTTGGATTGCTAATCTAGATTTGTATTTTCACACATATTGTTTATACACTTGGATTTCATGGTCCCTCCCATGTATGATGTTACCAACATTGATAGATGGAAGTATAGGATGAGTGTATACCTTCAAACCCAAGGATTGCATGTTTACCTTGCTGCTACCAGGAAATCTTATCTTGGTAATGACAAGCATATAGAGGCCAATGATAAGCCTTAGTGGCACTTAGGCACACACTTGGCAAACAATATTTATCTATAGTTCTCATTGTGATTCCGTTTTTATAGTGTGGAATATTTTGACCTCTTCCGAGCTACAAACAACAAAGAATATGGAGAAAGAATCTAGTAGAGAAGAGTCCGATCAAGCTTACTTCATGGTCCAAGGGAATGACTCCCTTGAGGTAAACTCGGATACACAACTAGATGATTGTTCTAGTTCTTCTTGTGATTATAATATAGATGCAGATGCATTAAATGAAGAACTATCTATAGTTTTTAAAAACTTACTTTCAAAATACCAAGTTTTGAAAAAGAAAAGTCTTAAATTAAAAGAAGAAAATAAAAATTTGTTTTCTAAACTAAACATGATTTCGCAAGAGAGGGTTGAGATTTCAAGTGAAAGGGACTCATTGAAATCCCAACTTGACCTTGCCTTAAGTGAAAACAAAATTTTAAAGAATAAAAATGACTGTGAGATGTTTGAAGAATAATAAGGTTCTGTCTTTAAAACTAGATTGTGTTTTAAAAGAGAACAATTCTTTAAAAAATAAAATTGCTTTAATTTCAAAAGAATTGGAAATTATTTCAAATGAAAATAAATCTTTGAAAAATAATTTTTCTTCTCATGTTTGTCATATTTCTAGTGCTCTATCTACTAGTGATAAACATGTTGCATACTCCACTTCTTCAATCATTGAGAATGATATTTGTGTTTTGAAGAAGAGTGTAGATTATTTTGGCTCCACTTTGAGCGAATGTGCTATGGATCACAAGAATTGGAATCCATGTTTCAAAAGAAACCAGTTTCACATACTCATGCCCACCAATTACGGCATACACATGCTCATCATGCTCACACACATAATTCTATGTATGCTCATGTGTACACTTGTACACATTGTGGATGTAAGGGCCACCTTGTAAGATTTTGTTATGATAGAATAAATATTTAAAATTTTACAAATAATTTTGTTTGGGTTAGGAAAGGGTAACCTTCATAGACCCAAAAAGTTATGGGTACCAAAATATAGCCCTATTGTATTTGATGTAGGTGTGGGCTCTCACATGACGTGAGAGGAATGGTGCCTTAATGGTGGATACAATTGGGTTTGATGGATACTACATTAGATGCATCACCTTCAAGGACGTTTGGTGGGAGGACCACCATGGTTTGGAGACCTAGAGATTAGCCCCATTGGTTTTGGTAACTATCTCTAACTCCCATTTTGATTACATGCTCTCATTGATTGATTTTTAGCATGTCTTAGTTTTTCATGTTCATTATATTTAAATGCATTGTTTATTAGACTTGTAATATATATGTGTAGTCATTGAGGTACACCCATGTTTATATGAACTACTATTTTTGTGTTCTCACTATACTTTAACTATTGTGTATATCCTAACTCTAAAGTACGTGCATATGTCCTAATGATCATGACCGTTTATGGTTTGCACTTCATGTTTTTGATTACTTGTTTAGATGAAATTTTTATTAAAACTTGTGTTTATACTTGTACAACTAATGAGCCACATTTGTTTATCATATGTTTGTATTTTATTGCTCATTTGTACCTATTGGATGTACTTGTATAACATAGTTTTTGTGATTCTTGCATCTTTACTTGTTTTCCCTATTTTTGTACATGTTTCATAAAAAAAAGTATTTATCTTCATGTATATGTTAATTTTGTCTAAAACTATTGGATATACATGTCTATCCTAGAGTCACTTGCTTTTCATGCAAAAAAAATTTTGGACTCGTTTATATTTGGGATATGTATATACTTTTAGTTTCAACAAAACATACATATATCTTGAAGTGTATTTAGTTTTGTTGATTTCTTACTTTTGATAAAAGAAAATTCATATGAGCTTTAATGTCTTATTTTCATGATTTTGTTGATTAC
The DNA here is from genome assembly GCA_038442645.1 of Agave tequilana. Classification (NCBI taxonomy): domain Eukaryota; kingdom Viridiplantae; phylum Streptophyta; class Magnoliopsida; order Asparagales; family Asparagaceae; genus Agave; species Agave tequilana. The sequence goes on from JAVJIF010023375.1 coordinate 22,994, forward strand.
ATGACTTTTACACTCTATGTTTGGTGTTTACTCATGATTTTTTGTTTCATGAGCATATATGTGCTTTATTGCTATTTGAGTGTCAATAATCGTGTGATTTTCATATTTTCATCGGATATATGACTTGTTTTCATATTTGAAGGATTTAATGCTAGTTTTTCAAAATTATCTTTAAACTAGTCTTTATTCTTCAAATGTTAGAGTTTTCAAATTATGCTAAAATATTTTCAAATCATGATTTTTGAAAACCCTACCACCTAAGGACGGATGGTTGGGCGACCATGCCTTGTATACCCTTATTTAATATCTTTTAAACTTGTGCATGAATAGGGTGGTAGGTATGTGTTATACACATAATCTTCATGTTATTTTATTTTTGTATACTCATATTTGTTTCTTATATATATATGTTTCAAACGTCATTTAGTATCAATTTCAATTGGTATATGCATTTTCATACATACATACATGCATATATATATATAATTTGATTGTGTTTATTTTATAATATCTTTATACGTTCTTACAAAGTACAAAATGTTTAAGCTAAGCTTGACTTATTTTAAAATATTAATCGGTATCTTTATAAGCTTATGCATTGATTTTAATTGTATTTCAACTGCTAATCATTTCAATTGGTATTTCATCTTGATACTAAATAACTACCGTAAATATCAAAATGTACTTCATGTTTCACATTCAATTTGTATCAATATCTATTATTGGTCTCTTTTAAAAAAACATTTCGACAAATCGTACCAACTTTTATTTGTGTCAACTACTATTTGATTTCATTGGTATCAAGATTTATTTTGTTGACTTAAGAAATTTCAAAATTTTGTTTATCAAAAATTTTATTTTAAAATTTGTTGATATATATTGCCTATATGCAAGAGGAGTTTAACATCTCTTCTATATATAGATTCATGTTGAGTGTATCTCACATTGAGGAGCTTGACCTCTCTTCTTTATGTGATACACGTGTGTAGGGAGAGATTAAATCTCCGTTTATATATTATTTATTATGCTTTATGTAGGTTAGGGTCTAGTCATCCCTTCTCCATGTAATGCAAGTATGCAGGGGAAGCTAACTTAACGTCTCTCCTCTTCATAAATGTATGTCGTATATACATCTTTATTGTTTAATTATCCTCACCCTTTGTTGATGAATTGACAAAAAGAGGAGAAGAATTTAGAGAGTTTATATATGCATGTTTATATCATTATTTATGCATATATGTTTTGTTTAGTTTATGCATTTTAGTGAATATTTATTTGTTTATTGCTATGCATGAGTTAAAGGGAGCTTCTATGAAGCTTGACTTTAATCCATGCATATATTACTCCATGAGTTTTGTCATCATCAAAAAGAGGGAGATTGTTGGCCCAATGGCCCATCACTCTAGTTTTGATGATGATTAACTCATGTAGTTATAGTTTACTAATGATCTTGTGTTTACATAGTTTCAGTTATTAATTAAGATATTAGTAGGTGTCTAGCTTTAATAAAGGAGTTTTAGAGCTAACACATGTAAATTCAAGAGCTCGCGCTTCAAGATCACATCTAGTACTCAGTTGGAGTCAAGCTCTTTGGACCGTGTTGGATCGAGTCAGCTTGGAGAAGGAGTTTTACAAGGAGACTTTGGCTTGTGTTTAGTTCAGTTTGTTAAAGGGTAGAATATATTTTTGAAGCTCAAAATATACGTACACAAAAATGCACATTTTTCAAAAGTATGATTTTGGATTTTAACCAGTTTTAGTTCTGTTAATCTGTTCGACACCCTTTTAGATTTCTGATCATAACATTTTATTCTTATTCAATTAGTATGATTTAAATTGCATTTCAAAGATAACTTTTAGGGCTACATTTCTTATTCAATAATAATTTTCTGATTCAAATGTTAAAGATGTCAAATATTGGGTTGAATTCTGTTATTGTTCTAAAAATAATTTACAGTTTCTGATTTGACATCTTTCTGTAATTTATTGATAAATTTTTTATCCGAAATGATATTGAGTAATACAAGTTGCAGTAGAAAGATAACTTATAGAGTTACAAATTATTCCTATATACTTATTTCTAAAGTGTAATATTTTAGGCCTAAAAACTGTGCTCAAAGTTGACCGATAGTCTGCCAGATTGGCAGAATGGCTAATTTTCTGGAGGCTGATATTTTAACATGTTTTCAAAATGTGTTTTGTTGAATTTTAGGAGTCAATTTATTCTTTTTAAAGCTGGTAAAACTATTCTAAATTTGCTCTTCCTAAAACCTATATAAAAGGGTCATTAGGGTTGAGTTTCACACAACAACGATGACAATTCTATTTGAAAAATCAAGTTTGAGTTTGCAAGAGAGAGAGAGATTTCAAGTTTAAGTTTTGTGCTTTATTTTCAAAAATCTACTACAAGTTTTTAGTTCTCAAAATCTCTCTTCTGATTTTACTCTCACTTACAAATTCTTAAGCTTCAAATTTATATTTATTCTATAGGGTTTTGTAAGAGAGTTTCAAGAAAATATGTGGTCTTTTAATCATCCAGAGATTGTTCCATTGTCTTTATGCTACCTCTGGTCTAGAGGAGTGTATTGGGGAGTTGTGTACTCTGAGTGGTTATAATTCCTTAGAGTAAGGTCCCATGGTGGAAGATCCTATAGTGAATTGGGAAATCCTTCACGGTGGTGAAGGCGGGGACGTAGAGCAGTGGCTCGAACCTCGAAACAAATCTTCTTGTTTGTGATTGCTTTCTTGTCTCTACTTATTTGCTTTTTATTCATTCATTTTTGTCGATCTATACTCATCACAACAAGATAGCAATTAAGTGGCTCAACTCTTATCTAGAGGAATCACGAGGAGAAGTTCAGAGCCCTTCACGGGGAATTCGGCTTCAAATCTTGTTTTGAGTGATCGGTTGCATCATCTCATTTTATATTACATTGAATTTTTAATTGATTAGCAATACACTATTCACCCCCCTCTAGGTGTAATTTCATACTAGTGACATCCGCCTTCTCGAAATGGATCATCTCGGATAAACGACTACTAGCCTCTCCTGAAATTAGTCATCTTAGATAAGCGACTGCCAGTCTCTTCTCAGAATGCGCATCAGCTGTGCCAGTATGTTTCTCCTGCTTATGACCAAAGCTTCGACTTGAAAATCAAGGGGCATGCTTTTATTCTCCTTCGTCAAGACGAAAGAATTGGGAACACAGTATACTGCAATGCAAATGGGAAATGAGTTAGCATAAAAAAAGGGGGGTTAATGCTAAGTCAAGGTTTTGCTCCAAAAGCGAAGCTAGTCCAGATTTAGCCCTGTTATGCCCTAAGGATAAATTTCAGATAAGTAGAGGATAGCCTCGCTTGCACGGTAACGCTAGGCCAGCCTAGCAGAAGCCAAGTCTCAGCTCCGCCTAAACAGCTAGGCCGGACAAGTCTTAAAAAGGTCAAGTCCTAGCCTCGCCTATATGGCAAAGTTAGACTGGCCCAGGAAGGGCAAAATCTTAGCACCTATATGGCAAGACTGGCTCAACCTTAAAAACATCAAGTCTTAGCCCCGCCTGTATGGCAAAGCTAGACTAGTCTGGAAAAGGTAAGGCCTTACCCTCGCTTATCTGAAAGGCCAAGGCGACAGCTTCGCCTAGAAAAGTTCTTTGCCTGATTAGGTAGAATGCTAGCTTCACCAGGAAGTTCAAAAAAAGTGTTGAAACTCTTCTCTAAAGATTAGCCAAATGCAGAGACCAAGGAAATTTAACCCCCAAAATAGCTAGTAAAGCTAAGAACATTAAGGGAGATAAATCCCTAAAAGTCACTGAAAAAAATCTCTAGATGACCGAGACTCACCAGCCCTTGGTCTGGTAATGACCAGAGTGGGCATCCTCACCACTTTAGCTACTTCAATCTCCTTGCCTAGGCAATGAGGAGATGTTAGAAAGCGGAAAATATATTTCTCTGAGAAGGACTACAAGCGTCCTATTTATAGGCCTCATGATGGCCTGATCACGCCACTGCTACTTCAAACCTAGGAGCGCGGGCGAAGATAAAGCATTTAAATACTTAGCCTCGAGAAAGAGAGTAGTCCCTCTCGTAAATATGCATGAAGTTAATTGAACTTCAGAAAAGGGAATGATCTCCCTCATAAATGCAGGTGAAGTTATTCAAACCTTGAAAAAGGGAGCAATCCCTCTCGTAACTCGCAAAAGCGGTTAGCCTTGGGGAATGGAACGTCGTTCCATCACAGCGAGCACGAGGCTAGTACTAATATTCCAACCCGGTTTGAAGCGAAGCTACTTCAGGAAGCCCAAAGGCGAAGCTACCTAGAAGTGCGAAGCTACACGGAAGCGAACTATTACAATTCCTCGGCGAACCTATCCCAGCCCGAAAGAGCGGCAAAAGAGAAGTTGAACTCGACCACCAAGGCAACGTTCACACCTATGTACTATTGATCATCAACCAAAGTAGTTCTAAGTATTTTGAAATCTGAATCATGCCATCGCAGATTTATGAAAACTTTGAAGGGGGTCTTGTTGACACTCTAAAATGACAGAACTCTTACATTTATCTTCAACCGGTCTGAATGACGTCTAACTTATCGATATTTATAAAAAATAAGTAGGAGACAGGCTGACGAGCAGGGGCAAGGCAGCGACTTGGGATTTACTGATCCTGCAGACAATAAGCCAAAGTTATCTTTGAAGAGACCCAAGGGTCCTGAAGATGCTAAGTTAGCTCAACACTTAGCCTTGCATTAGCCCAAGGGAATAATCTCGCCTGAGAGGCCAAGTCTGTCTAGCTTTACTTGAAGCTCTTTATAGCTACACAAAGAGCTAACTTACGGCTTCGCCTAAAGCTTTCTTGGTAGCTCTGCTATAAGCTATGAGGCTGATCATTAGCTTCGCGCTAGAAGCTTTATCCCTAGCTTCGCTGGAAGAAAAAAGGGGCTTAGCTCCGCTATAAGCTAAGTCTGCCTTCACGGGGAACTATGAAGGTAACTTCGCTGAAGTTTTCAGCTAAAGCTTAACTTCACATCACTTAGCTCCGCAGTGAGCTTTATCAGGTCATCAATTGACCATTTCATACTGATGATTAATGGGTGAACCCCCTCATTTAGCGGGATTAATGCCACTTTAAGTGGGCGATTACACCCGCCCACTTTATCCCACATTAAGTGGAGACAATTAAGCCATAAACGGCAGAGAGGCGCTCGTACGAGCCCTCTTGCTTCATTGGAAGCTCGCAAGCAGCTTTGCTGCAAGGTCATTTGCAGCCTTGTGTGAAGTTAGAGACTGATTCAGCCTTGCTGAATACAGGGGGGCGGTTACATCCCATTTTGGCTATAATAGTCCCTTGCTAAACAGAGAGCGGGACACAGATGGAGGGGGACACGCACGGACAGAGAGGAATAAAAGGCTTACGGGCTGTAGAGAGAAGATTGTCTGAAAGAGATTCAATTAGAGATTCTTCTAGAGAGTGTTCTCTTATTCTCTTACTTTCAAATATTCAGTTTCCTGAACCAAACGAGAAGGGAATCCTATTAGGAGGCAGCTTGATCATCTGATCGATTGCATCGTCAGAGGGATAAAGTAATCGCGCGCTGATCAGATTCCTATAGGTATAATTTCTCAGAAATCTCAGAGGAGATCTACTTATAGTTGCATTTTAATTATTTGTAATTTTGCTCCTCATTCTCTTTTGTAGGTTTTGCCGTGAATCATTTTTCAATGGAAAACAGTGCCCTTACCCAATTTGAACCACATTCCTGAGCCAACATTAATTCATGTACCTATGAATATGAACTTGAATCACCGATCTTGCAAAGTTATATTCCAATGATGGGAGCTAAATGTGTACCTCAATTCTTTGATTTGGACCCAATTCTTGAACCAAATTTGACTCCCGAACCTTTACTCAATTTGAATCAAATTCCTAAGCTAGTATTGGTTCCTGAATAGTTAACTCTTTAGCCCAAGTCAACCATTTCACCAAACATTCAATTATTGGACAAAGGTGTGCAGCAATATGACTCTGAGATAATTTTTCAAGACTGGACATTTGACCGGAAAAAGTGTTAAGATCCTATTCAATTTGTGGGTTATAAAACTTTTAACGGATAGATGTTGTAACATCCCGTTCACGGAATAGGTACTCAGATATGTATTCTGATTTTCTGATCGTATTCTTTCAATTTTCTCTCATATTTAATTTCATTTATGATTATTTATATCACCATTTGGTATTTGGATCCGGATTCCTAGATTTAGAATCAGCTCTAGTCTGAACTGGGTACTCGATCCCATTATATTAATTGATTTGACATTTTTGATTGCCAGATTTGAACGATTTCAGTTTCAAATATCGTTTTCTAATATTTTAGATTTTTCATGATTTTTTGGAATTTTTTCAAATTAAATTGTAAAATCTTCAAAATCAGTTCGACCGGTATCGCTGGTTGATTCCAAGAATTTTAATTACAAATGGAGTTAAATTTCAAGAAACTGCTTTTATATTATTTTTAAAATAACATTTTTGTCTAAATACATTTTTGAAGATTTTTTGAATTTATCGGAATTCGACCAGATTTAGTGCCTTAATATAATATTTATTATTTTTGAAAATTTTTGCGAATCATTTCAAGTTACTTTATTTTTCGGGCTTTTTCAGAATTTTCAGTGTATTCCCATATTCCAGAATATTATCCAGATATTATTCTTTTATTTTTTTTCAATTTTTCAAATTTTCTCCTCCACTCATTCTTTTCCTTTCCTTTTCTTTTTTCTTTTCTTTCCTTCTTTTTCCTTAGAGAATTCACAGCCATTCAATAAATATTCCCCAACCACTTTTTCTCTCTCCTCATTTATAACGAGTACCACAGCTTGTACCTGAAGCGGACCTAATCTTTGTGTCTGAGCTCAGCCCAGCCAGACGCGAATCTCATTTTCACCATACTCACACACACACACACACTATATATATATATATATTATATATTTCAATCCATTCATTCTCTCTCCAACCCTAACAAGGGTCTTAGCATTTAGCCCAGACGCGGACTTCATCTCAATGTCTAAGGTCATTTTAGCCAGATGCGAGGCCCCACCACTACTGGCCCCTGGGATGCAGGTCTTAGTATTGAGACGCTGGTTTTAATTTAAAATCCCCAAACTCAATATATATAACACACCCCCTATTTCTTTTTCCTTCTCCTCCGCATTTCCTTTCTTCTTCAACCAACAGCAGCACCACCAGCACGCATCTCCCATAGGCCGGCAACCACCACTCTGACCACCATAAACCTCCCCCTATCTCCTTTCTTTCTCTCCTACTCCACCATTATCCCTTTCTCCCCTATCTCCACCAACACCACCATGACCACCACCACCAGTAAACTCTTCCCCACAGCGAACTTTTCCATCCTAGCCATTTTTTAGGTTTCGAAACTCACTTTTGGCAACACCTAAATTCACCCCCTATACTGCACTTGCAACACCCACATCTCCTCCTCCTCTTTTAGACCCCACCAGGTCGCGCCGACCCCTCTGGCGAGTGGCCACCCTCCTCTGGCTGCGCGCGGCCCCAGCACCGTCCAGGGCCATCTCCCCATCTCTCTATTCTTTTTCGTTTCTTTTTTCTCTTCTTTCTTTATTCTTCCTTCTTTCTTTTTTCTTTCTTTCTTTTTTTCCTTTCTTTGTTTTCTCTCTCATCCTTGCTATTTATCTCTCACTCTCTCTACCTCTCTCACTCTCTCTCCCTCAATCTTTCTCTCCCTTACTCTCCCCGTGTTCTCTCTCTTTCTCTCTCCTCTCTCTTTCATTCTTTCCTCTCCCCTTATTTTCCCTCTCTCTCTCCCTTGTGCTCTCTCCCCTAGTCGTGAGCCATGACCATCAGGGCAGTGAGCTTCTCTCTCCTCTTTAATTTCTCTCTCTATAAATATATATTTATATATATTATATTTATTATTTAATCGGTATTTAACACGCAGCGTGTTGAGTTTTGGAGTTTTGGGATTTCGCGCTGTTCTTTGTGATTATAGGCGAGTGTTCTCGCTTTCTATCTAGGTTTCCCTGTTTTGTCAGGTTGATTCGTATTCATGTAATTATGTAACTATTGTATTGGTGGATCTATATTTGTACCGGTGATTCCGTGAATTTGTAACGTGATTGGTCATCCATAATGCATATTTTTATTCACATTTTCATACTTAATTTTTATAAAATATTACTATTTAATTCATTTATTATTTAGTGATGTGCAGACCTTCATAATCCAAGAGAAAGTCCAAAAAGAAACCCAAAAGCCCACATTATTATGAAAATAAAGATTAATTGGGAAGATAAGGGAAACTTCTACGATATTCTATTTGAATTTGAGTTTTAAATTAAGTTAATTTAAAATCCAGATGAAAAGAAGGGTAAAACAAGATCAATTCTCATCCCAATTAAAGATAGAGGTGGACTCCTATTCAAATTTCGGTTGCTTGCACCATAAGCTGAAGATAAAGGGAAGAAAATTTGAAATTAACCCTGATTTAGAGATAACTTGATCTTTAAGATTGAAATATTTCAAATTTCAGGGGTCAAATGAAGATTCGGAAGATAGATCTCCACATAAACGGACGAGATGAAGCCACGCGCCAAAACGCGTGACCAAATTCCAAAAAATTATCGCAAACCCCTCTTTTTTACCGCGAAAACATGGCAATTTTGGGCCGCGTGCGCTGAGATTTGGTGGAAGTGTTTGTGTGGGACTCTACTTTTCAAACTTCAATAAATACCTTTGAAGAGCAACAAAGGAGAAGCATCTCAGAGATTGAGTATAGAATTTTTGTTAGCCATTTTATTTTTCGAATTCCTTTGTATTATTTTGCTTTCTATTTGGAGAAGAAGATTTTTAGAGAAGAAGAAGAACTTGTATATGGCCGGTGCATTCATTAATAAAGGTTCATCATTCTTTTCATCTCTCTTATTTTTTAATTTAATTGTTTTATTGCTTTAGTTTCTTTTATTTGCTTTTGTTCTTTTCTTTTTTATGTAACTTTCCTTCTTCATAATAAATTCTGAAAATAATAAAAATATGAATAACTAAATTAACTTGTAGTTTGTTAATCTCTAGATCAACTAAGTTTAGTCTAAAAGATGAACTTATTGAAATCCAAGCTTATTAGAAACCCTAGGATTAATTTGATAATTCTTGAAGATGAATAATTAATTAAGTTGAATTAATTTTGGGTTGCACTTTTTCATGATTATTCTTCGTTCATATTTAGAAACTTTGATAGCATCTTGTTAGGTTTAAAAGACTTTTCTTATGCTATGCTTAGAAACTAGGATGAGCTAAAGTTCAATTTAAATTAGTGTGCTCTAATTAGGGTTTACAATATTTTTACTCATCTTACTTGATTCTTCAAAACTCTAGGGTAGATTTTTATGGATTCAATATGACGTCCTCTTAGACTAACACTTAGTTTTGATAGATGATTAGTAGACTATAATCTCTTTTACTTAATTAAATCATTTTTCTTACAATCAATATTCTTTTATCCAAGCTATTTGTTCGAGAATTCGTTTCGAAAAGCTTCCATTGCATCCTTCCCTATGGATCGACCCGTCTAGCCCTTGCTACACGGATAAATTGAAAAGAGATTAAAAACTTTCTCAATTTAACTTTTTTTTATTTCAATTCAATTTCTCTTCTTCAATCAAAATTTTGGCGCTGTTGTTGTAGAGAGAACGGTACGATATTCTGTAAAGCTAATTATTTTTTTGTTTCTGTTTATAGGATTTAATAACAGTAAAACTAGCTACAGTTAAGGATATGTAGCTACTTTGTGCCTCTGCCCTAGAAGGCAGAGCAACAGAGCCTATTAAATGGCCTCGTAAACGTGGCAACAGTTATGTTTTCGCAGCATTAGTAGATCACTACTAATTGATCTTTTGCAGATATGCTGCAAATTGCAAGTTCTGTTTATTGCTTTGATAGTTTTTCTTTGTGATCACCCTGCATACTGCTAATTAACCTATTAGTTGATTAACATAAACAAAAAATTAGACTCTTGCAATAGGCATGTGTCTATTTAAAATTTTTAAATTTTTATTAAAGAGTGCTGGCGAGAAGGTACATCCACATTCCATATAGACTAGGAAGCACCCTTGGCTGATTTACTGCTTTTGAGTGAATTCTTTTCTATTTGTTTGTACATGTGCACTAATGCATCTTAAGGGCAACCATAAACAACATTAGGTGGGGACGTCATATTCTTCCTTGGCCCACAAACCATTTCCGTTGCACTCACAACCCTAACCCTAAATTAAAAATTGACTAGACGTTGGCCTTAGGTTAACTCAGAATCAATAAGAGCTTGACTGAAGGAGGAAGGTGTTTGAAATTAGCTCTTGCCAAACTGGTGACTAGGTTGGGGATTGAGGGGCGAAACCCTGAAAGTTAGTGGTTTAGCATAATTAGGCCCATCTTTGATGGATGCCTCCCACCGATCTTGCCACTTACCTGGCCGATTAACTTATAGTTAAGATTGACAATATACCTCTCAAAGATAGTCTAAAGTTAGGAGTCGTCTGATCGGGACGGAACTAGCACTCGAAAATGTGTATATTATGAAATCAATAAAATTATATGTGTGGTAATGTTCCCTCGATACTTCCGTTATAGCATTGGCTCAACGGGTCGAACCCACAGGGACCGGAGGCGATAGAAGCATTAATAGTTTATGTTCACGTGTTATGTTAACCGTTCTTCTTTGTTAAAGAATGAGAAAAGGAAAATGAAAAGAAATCTAGAAGTGATGGGTGAAGAAACGATGAAACGTCGATGTGAAAATAAAAAGAAAGTAGTTTGCAAACAAAAAGAAGATGGAACAAAGATGAACTAAGAAGTTGGTGAAAACAAAAATGATAAAAAGGGTTTTGGAAATTGTTTTTAAAATAAAGTAAAAAGGAAACTCATGGCTACTAACTACTAATTGCTCCACTAATCATGCTAACCTTTTAGTGATAGTTACCTCACATAGATCCTTTGGCCATCACTAATCCTTGGCTTCAAGAGACGATATAAAGCATGACACATAAGATTATTCTTCCATATTCAAACAACACATCCATACCACACAACAAGTTGTAAGCTACTATTAAATCATCAAAACCGGTTAGAGGTGAGCATGAAATAAAGAAGACATTGCAAGTTAGCAAGTTAGTGGGTTAGGTGTTAGAAATGTTAGAATGTTAGAATCTATCATCATGAACCATCAATGGCTCTTGCAAGAGCAAGGCCTTGTAGAGGCAACTGATTCATATGGATTATCAAGTAAGTGGTTAGATGGTTAGTGGTTAGTAGTTAGATTATCATGAGAAGAAAAGTTAGCTAAGCATCATGTAGAAAATAGAGAAGATTACAATGGAGAAGAAAGCAGACACCTTTACATAGATTATCATCAACTATTACATCAATCTCTCTCTTTCTCTCTCTAAATCTCTCAGCCCCATACATGATCTAAAAACTAAATAAAAATACAAAAGAAAGAAGAAGAACACCTACACAACACTAAAAGAAGAAAACCTAGCCTATTTTCAATCTGCTTGTGTTTTGGCCAAACCCTGCTATATTTATAGGCAAAATAAGGTTCCAAAAGACGAGACGAGGCCACGCGTCAAAAATCGATGCGTGGGCCCACTACATTGCCGTGGAAACGTGGCTATTGCCACGTTTTCGTGGCAATACCAGGGACCTAGGTCCCTAGTTTTGGTGCGGGGTTCGCGGCTCTTCGGGGACCTTCCAAATATGCTTAGATTTGGGTAATTTCATCGAGATATTCGTCTGACGTGCACAAGAGTCTAGGTTCAATGTATCTTCTAGAAGATCCCTTGCTTGGCCTCCAAGAAATGTGGATTTAATTAATCGAAAATGGGTTTAATTAAGCTCTTATTACCCTTTTGCCCTCATTGTCTTGATTATCTGCAAGAGAGACCAAAACACGGTTTAGACAAATATTTAATTCATAAATCAGTGAGAAAATGTGATATAATAATGCAGAACTGTAGACTAATCATTGTATAGGTCCAGTCTTACCCTAAATTAGGATTTTTGATTTATAATTTTTTTTCTTTATTGATTAGGTGAACTTGTTTGTTTAACTGTGCATGTCAGCTTGGTTGAGAAACCGAGCCACACCTAGACTAACTAAGAATAGTTCACCAACTGAACTCAAACCTGATCCACACATGGTACATTAACCATCACTGTAGGATAGGTTCTTTCCTATTAGGACTCTCTTCCGTCTTGCATTCAACTCCCCGATGTAGAAGACAACCAGTTTGAGCTGAAACCTCAATACATCAACACTCTTCCCAAGTTTCATGGATTTAAATCCGAGAATGCATACTTTTTCATAAGAGAATTTGAGAAAATATGTATCATGATGAAAATAGCCAACCTAGGAGAAGACACTGTTAAGATACGTTTCATCCTATTCTCTTTGAAAGACTTAGCAAGAAATGGCTTTACAGTCTAGAAGCCGATTCTATATCATCAAGGGATAATTTCATCAAGGCCTTCTTGAAAAAGTTCTATCCCGTTCACAAGACTGCGCAAATTAAGAAAAGCATCTTGTAGTTTAAGCAAACAGCTAATGAACCTTTTGGAAGTACTTCGAACGCTTTAAGGACCCCTTGCCCAATGCCCTCATCATGAGATAGAGAAATGGCAACTTTGCCAATCTCTTTATAATGGATTAGAATATCAAACAAAAGCCCTATTAGAATCCATGTGCCAAGGAGATTTTTTGAAAAAGAACAAAAATGAAGGATGGTTATTATTTGAAGACTTGGCTGATAAGACCATACAGTGGGAATCAACTCTGAAAAATTTAGGACTAACGACCCTACTTCTTCTAAAGGAGGTGCCCATTCTATTGAGGCAAACATAACTACTGAAGCTAAACTAGCTATTGTAATGCGAAGACTAAAAGCTCTAGAAACTAAGGAGCCAGCCTTTGTGAACCAAGTCAGCCCAACACCCTCAGCGGTCTGTACTTACTGTTAGGTCATGACCACGTTTTCGAGAAATGTCCCATCTTTTAGCTCATCAAATGTTTCCCGAAAATATGAATGCAACCTTTACAAAGCCCGCCAACAATCCCTATGCTCCAACTTACAATCCTGGCTTGAGGAATCACTTTAATTTCTCATGGAGCAAAAATAAACAATTCCCACCTTCCAAACATCAGTCCAAAATTTTCAATTATCAACAAACATTTCCCAACTAAGTTCCCCAAGGTCCCAACTTTGAAAAGAACTTGTATGACCCGAGAAAGGGGGAGACAGGAATTGCTGTAAAAGTTTTCCTTGAATCAAATGAAAAGGATTACAACAGAAACTGTTCCTTCCGGTTACAAGGGAGGGAGAATATTGAATCTTGAATTCCCCCTTGTTTAAGGCTGGGTTCTTCGTGTGGCGGTGGAGAGTGAATCTTGTTCTCCGTTGACCAGATGACCGTCCTTCAGGGATCTCCTCTTCGGCCGGTAGAAAGAGTGACACAGCTCTGTCTACCAAAACTCTAAAAGAGAAGTAGGCGAAAGCTAGCTCGTACGCAGCGAACTTGCTGAAGAGTTGATCTGCTTCTCTTCGCCTGATTGATTCTCTCTGATGTCCTCCTTTTTCTCTGATTGCCTCGACCTCATAGCAAACGAGGCTATTTATAGAGGTCCTAGGGGGTGAACGTGCCCCCTAAAAACGCTCCACAATGAGGGCCAACTTTCCCGCTACATGGGCGGTAACTAACCCACGTGCCTGCTAAAGACACGCCACGATGGGGGCTGATTTCCTTACGTGTAGGCAGTGATTGGTCCCTTAACCAAGGCGGTTATAACTGAGACGCGGGTTTTAGACCTTTGCGTCTTGAGGCTGAGACGCGGGTGTCGAGCCAACGCGCCTTGATGCAGAGACGCGGGTGTCGAGCCAACGCGCCTTGATGCCGAGACGCGGGTGTCGAGCAACGCGCCTTGATGCTGAGACGCGGGTGTCAGGCCGACGCGCCTTGATGCTGAGACGCGGGTGTCGAGTCAACGCGCCTTGATGCCGAGACGCGGGTGTCGGGTCAACGCGCCTTGATGCGGAGACGCGGGTGTCGGTTCAACGCGCCTTGATGCGGAGACGCGGGTGTCGGGTCAACGCGCCTTGATGCCGAGACGCGGGTGTCGAGCCAACGCGCCTTGATACTGAGACGCGGGTGATAGTCCCTCGCGTCTAGAGCTTGAAACTTTGCTTTTCAATGGCTTGTCCTCCAGTAACTTTTGGACAGCCTACAGAACCCCCTCCAAAGTTTTCGATATTCCGCAGTTAACTGGGACGGATTTCGAAATACTTTAGATTTTAGCCATATTTGCTTTCATGACTGGACTGTTAGTGCTCCGGGTTCGATCTTATCTGGAGTTGGTCTTCGTGAGTGTACTGTTTGAACTCTTTGAAGCCACCAGAGTTGATCATGTTGAGTGTCTAGATGCACAGTCTAAACCTCCCCGATTGCTTTTAGTCTGTCACGGGTGTGCTTTAAGCCAGGAGTGGTTGGTCGTCTGCTTGCGTCAGTGTACTGTTGAACTGATTTTGCAGAAGCAGGAGGCCGAACGCAGGTTCTTTTCGAAAAGCCGAGATGGTACTGCTTTAAAGACGTGATTTCTGTAGGGTGCGTCCTTTGGCAATGGAAACGCACCTGATCTTCCATGAGGCAGACGCGATGTTGGGCCCGCTGGGTTGGACGCGGACTTCGTAGAGAGACGCGACCTTCCGAATGCATTTATGGAGATGCTGATGGGGCATGCCCATCAAAGAGGTGCGTCCCTTGGGTGCGAATCTGTGCCGTGTGATGATTACGCCGCCAGCTAGCCTGGGGAACAGCAGGATTTCACCTTTTGGCGCGCGGACTTCTCGGTTCATTAACTGAACCGTGCCACGTGTCAAATGACGACTCGCTGCGGAGTCGTGACGCATGATCTTCGCGATGATTTATTCCACGCGTCATGCGATGATTCGCTGCAGCTTTTATCGGGTCACACGCCGCGTATCTTCGCGAATCCTTGTGCCTATAAAAGGCAACAGTCAAAGAGACATCTTTTCTTCTCCGAACGCACTTGCTCAAGAAAGAGAGTTCTCTTCTTCCTCTGTTGAACTGTTCATCTCCATTACTGGACTTTTGAATGATTCATCTCCTTTTACTGGAATTAAAGATGGCACCCAAGACCAAGCCAACCGCCTCTTCTTCACGGGCGACTGCCGCCGAGGTCCAGAGGGGCGCTTCCTCTGCGCAGGATGTCGCTTTCCCAGGTATAATGCCTTTTAGGCGTGGATTTCGCCATTAACGGAAGCTCATAGAACCCTAAGAATCCTTAACACAAAATATAACTCGTGTTTGATTCTCAGACGCAGTCTTTGAGTTGATAACCGAGGCGCGGGTTTGGACCCTCGTGCCATTGGGTCCTGCATTTCGGATTCTTCACTTAGAATATTTCTAATTGTGAAGGGTTCAGACGCGGACTTGGTTTGCAGAACGCGGATTTGATCCTTGCGTTCTGTTCCATCAGCTGCCGATTTTGATGAATCTGGCACCTGAGTCCAAGCAATTAGAAATCTGGGGGTGTGAAAGGAAGGGAGTTACCCTCCTTAACTTCTGGCGGTTGTGGTGGTGGAAGGATTAAGGTGGATAACTCCCTTCTTTTCGCATCTCAGAAGTGACATCAAGGACATTCCATGACCTTCTGGTGGTAGAGACGCGGATCCTGCAGGTCTGGACGCGAATTTGATAATTCCTGCGTCCAGTATCTCTTCTGCGTTTGGACGCGGTTTCGCAGGTCTGGACGCGGATTTGATAATTCCTGCGTCCAGTATCTCTTTTGTGTTTGGACGCGGTTTCGCAGGTCTGGACGCGGATTTGATAATTCTTGCGTCCAGTATCTCTTCTGCGTCTGGGTTATGAACACTTAGCATTTAAGTATCTAACTAAGTGTCTTTTTCTTTTGCAGTGCCCCATCCTTCTGCCTCACTCGCCAAGACGCGGCACTTTGGACATGTAGGTGGTGCTGACCGGGACTTGACCTTTGTGCTACGAAGGACTGTCCCTGTGACTGCTGACCAGTCGCAGGATCGCAAGGAGAGGCTCTCTAATGTTGACATGAGAACTCTTCGGGTACTTATGACCGATGCAGCATTCACAACGGATGCTCACGTCAAGCTGGAGAAGCCTGCCTTCTTCTTCGGAGATCGTATCAACGATGGCGGCTATCGTGTGTATGACGGAACTTATAAATGGCTCCGTCAGATAAAGGGTGGAAGGTTCTTTCTTCCGGACATGGAGAGGATGTTCCCGCTGTCCTACTTCCAGCACATGTCCGTCCCTCGGAAGATGGAATGGGACATTTCTCGATATGTCCCTGAGATTACTCTCGGTGATTTGGGTTCCCATAAAGTACACCGTCATAATAGCCATGACAGGTCGGTTCTTGGCCTATTCCCTGGGTCGCACAAGTCTGAGGTTCCGGTTGGAGAGATACCACAACTTGGCACTACCTTCCTCAACTCGTTCTTGGAAGCGGAGGGTGATTATCCGGCCGGGTTCCGTTCGCCCGGGTGGGTCCATTCCACGGAGAACTATTGGTGGGGCAGGATGGTGGGTTTCGTCCTCACCGATCTTGGGGATCTGCTAAAGCGTGTGGGACTGTACCCGGCGGTCAGGGCCGTACAGTGGGGTATCCCACCAGGCTCTAATAACTTTTTCGGGATCCTGGAGTGCTACAATCCTCTAACGGGGACATTCTTTACCCCGGTCGGAGAGATGGGCCTTGCACTGCACGAGCTACATGAGGTCTCGGGGCTGGCAACAGGGGACATTCCCTATGAGGAATATGTCCCGACCACTGAGGAGCTCCACCTCTTGAAGAAAGAGTTTCCTCGGGTGTACGAGACTTACTGGGAAGTGATGTGTCACTTCCACATTTGCGGTCAGATAACCTCCTGGAGGGCGCAGGGAGTCAAGCAACTGTCTTGGGCCAGTTACTTATTCAACGATGTCAATCATAAAGACAATCTGATAACCCGACTGGCTCCCAGTTCTGACAGGGAGATTGAAGACAGGATCGACAAGGCTTCTGAGGGCTTCTACACCACGGTTTCGAACGAGGACGGTTTCGATCCTGACCTGGTTTTTGAAAGCTTCCACCATCAAGCCCGGACCCCTATCTCTGATAGGGCACTGTTGGCAGGCTTCTTGATGCTGTGGCTGAAGCGTTGTGTGGTGCCCACGCTGCCACATGAAGCTATTATTGCTGACGTGGTGTACCCGGCGGTGCTCCTGGCTCATGGCAACCCTATAGCCCTTCTCCCGGCCGTGGCGGCTGGCATTCAGAGCGGGTTGCGGGCGCTAACCAAGAGTTTCTGCGAGGCGCCGAAAACTGTCGACTCCCACGGCAAGCCGTATGTTGACTCAGAGGGAATCCGACGGTGAAGCGCCCCAACCCTCGGATCGAGCTGCCTTATACGTACCTCATGGCTTGGTACGTGATGCACTGCCCTTCTTTGATGACGGCGGTGCGTTGGAGGGAGAGTTCCGTCCCTTTTGTACAGCGGTTGGAGGATTCGAGCTGGCGTGATCTTTATATATATTACGTCCGAAAGCGACTTTCAGATCCTGCGAATTACCAGCTCAATCGCTGCTTCCCCGAGATCTCTGGTGCATCTTTCGGGGATCTATTTACTGATTCCGCGGGCCCAGATGGCTTCACGAGGTTGTCCGCGGGAGTCTTTTGGTGGTTGATCAATATTCGGCCCGGATATGTGCTTTTCCGGCAAGGGACTTCATGCACTATCGAGCCGTACATGCCGAATCGTTTCACTCGACAGTTGGCTACGATCAACTCTACGTCGGGAATCCCAATGCTCGACTCGCCTTCGAAGGGAACTTGTTCGAAGGTGCTCGGGCTTGGTATTACAGTGTGGCCGGAGGGACGGGAGCAACTTTCCGTCTACCTATCGAAAGGTCCAAGTACCGTATGAGCTTCAGCTTCTGCACTTGGTATTTCCAAGCCATCCAGACATCAGACTTTGTTCCGGCGTCTTCATGTATTGAGAGCATCAATGCAAATCTCGAGGCAAGGTCAGAGTCTGGTAAACACTCGAAACTCACCGACCAGTACCTGAAGGCCCAGAAGGAGGTGGGAGAAGATCGGGAAGGAAGCCACGAGCAATAAGGGCGGAGCCGCGACCAACAAGGGAGGAGCCGCAAGCAGCAAGGGCAGAGCCACGAGCAACAAAGACTCGACAGGTGGTAAGCAAGCGTCATCAAGGCTCTGGTTCAACTGCTGAACCTGCTCCCAAGAAGGTTCGGAGAGACTTGACAACCGAAGTCTCCCGATCCGAAGACATCCCCGCTATCGTTGAGGTACCGAGGGAAGAAGATATAGCTGAAGAGGATGTTCCTTTAATCCGTGCCCCTAGGTCGAGCAGCAGAGACCGTAAGTCTACGGAGGAAGGGGAGCTCGTTGACAGAGCCACCACCGCTGACGAGGATGAGCAGCTAGAGGTCGACATCATGAGTGGAGGAGATGTCGATATTTCGGGGATTTCAGTTCAACCCGGGTTTTTACTTGCTCATGATGGAAGAGATGAGGCACAGCAACCTGGGTCGCCTTGTGTCTTCATCTCCAGTCCTCGGACAGTTGACCCCAGTCCTACCACTGGGGTAATTGGTGGCAAGGCTCCGCTGCAGAAGTCTCGCGCGGGGCGCTATCGTCTTCCTCACTCTCAGGGGAAAGCGATTTTGAAGACGAGGTCGACTACGGCGATGAACCCGCTCTTCCTGATCCGAGTAAGTTCTCCCACATCTCAGAGGAAGAAATATACGGGGGTGAGCCATCAACGGTATCACAGCTGGCGATTATTCCCGCTGAAGGTACTCTTTTCACCTTTTGACCTAATTTCCCTTTTCATTTTGAAGAGGATGTTTTAACATTCTTCTTTTATGCTGCAGGGTTGGCCGGGGATATTGAAGCTGTAATCTCCTCGCATATCGAGGAGACGGTAAAAGAGCTGACCCAGTCCGAAGGAGTCAAGGCTTCAGTTGCCGAGATAACTCCAGAGAGGGCAACTATTGAAATTGGGGAGCCTTCCATTTTGCTGGAAGAGGAGGCAACCCCTAAGGCTGGGGAAGAACCCACTCTGCAGGGTGAAGAGGTTACTATTGAAGCCAGGGAGACTTCCACTCCGCAGGATCCGCCCAAGGATTCGACATCTCTGGACCTCCCAGAGGTTGCGCTTACTACTCCATCATTAGCTGTGGAGGCTCCTGCAGCGATAACACTTCCGGAAGCGCCAGTGGCCAGTCTCGCTCTTGTCGTATCGCCGGTCAGCACGACTCTCGCGCAAAAAGAGCCGGCTTGCACCCCTTTCCTCATGATAGAAAGGGGTCGGGGAGTACCTCGGGTGATGACACCATGGATTTCCTGACACGCAAAACGGTGCAGCAGTTCCTTGACGCGATGCGATTGTGCATCGATTTTATCCTGTCTGGGCGTAGCTCTTTTGACTTTGCCCGGACGTTTCTTGGAAACATGGCCGGTAACATCGAATTAACAGGAGGCTCCTCGCTTGCCAAGTCGTGTATGCTGTTGGTGGAGCGATTGGGAAGTGACCTGAAAGAGCTGAAGTTTTTGGATAATGCTAGTTCTTCTCAAGAAGCCCAGGTCATCTTGACTAGGCTCCTAGCCACCCAGGAACAAGAGCGATAGGAGGTGGAAGCACAAGTTGCTGAAGAGGTCCGCAATCTCGAGCGTTCCCAAGCTGAATGTCAGAAACTGGCTGACGATTCAATGGAATCCGAGTTCATCCGGCAAAACGCAGAGCTCGCCATTACCAATGCTCGGTCTGCCATCGCTAAGGCGGAAGCCATGATCGCGGATAATGAGAGGACGCTTGCCACCGTCCGGAAGAGGCTGGAGGAGCAACAAGCTGCGAAGGCACGAGCTGAAGAAAGCCAGACCATTCATTCCTCCAGGTTGGAATCTCTGCGAGCACAGCTGGCTGCAAAACCCTTTTTATCTGAAGAGGAGCTGCGGGTCCAAGCCATGATGGAGGCTGAGAAGGCACGTCAGCACGAGATGCATCGTCTCAGGGAGCGTATCCGTTCTTTGCCGGATCAAGACTTTTAGCCTTTTCCCCTTCTTCGCTTTTTTTTTGTAAAGAAGAGGACACTCTATTAGAGTGTTTGTATCCACTTTTACTATTTTCGATATAATAAAAGTTTTTTGAAGTTTTTGTTCCATCTTCTTTGTTTAACTGTGGATGAATTCAACTCCTTGATCACTGGCTGTGAATACTGAACTTAGGTAAGACTAAGTTCTTTCAATGAGATGCGGCGTCGACTCTAAGTCTTCTTGATGAGACGCGGCATTGATCCATAGAGTGAGATGCGGTCATCCGTCCATAGGAGCTTAGATAGAACTAAGTCCTTTTTGATGAGACGCGGCGTCAATCACAGGGTGAGACGCAGTCATCATTCCATAGGAACTTAGATTTCACTAAGTCCTGTTGATGAGACGCAGCGTCAATCATAGGGAGACGCGGTCATCATTCCATAGGAACTTAGATTTCACTAAGTCCTTTTGATGAGACGCAGCGTCAATCCATAGGGAGACGCGGTCATTAGTTCATAAGAACTCAGATGGAACTAAGTCCTTTTTATGAGACGCGGCATTGATCCGTGGGGACAAACGCGGCTTTGAGTAACGCGAATTTGTCCTATCAATGAAGACGCGACTTGAGCGGATACGAGGGACGCAGCCTTGTGTATTTTCCACTAATCTCAGAATGGACTAAGTGCTTTCCCTTAGAAAGGGCCCCGTTTGCTGAAGGGACGCGACTTTGAGTCACATGGACGCTCCTTTAAAACACAGGTGAACGCCTCCAATTTGAGAAAGGTGACGCAGATTCTTGGATGCGGCTTTCCCATCTGCGTTCAATGCAGCCGGACGCGGCATTTCTATCTGCGTTTAATGCAGCCTGACTTAAAGATTTTTAGAGATCTTTGAACGTCAAGTCTTCATCAAGTCTTCGCTGACGATTGGGAAACCGGGTCATCCGTTGTTTCCCGAAGCAGTTGTCCACGCGTCGGTTTCTCATTGGACTTGGGCGTTAATGCCCTTTAATGCAAAACCGGCGCTGACGGTTTGAGATCAGCGCCTGCGATGCTTCCCGAAGCGACGTTCCACGCGTCAGCCTCCCATTGGGTTTTGACGGTCGTGCGGTCATTAAGGCCGGCGATTTTAATTAATGAACCATTAATGACCATTATCAGGAGTTGCCTATAAATAGGACTCACCCCCTTTCTTTAACAGCGGCTGCTTAGACCGTGCTCTGTTTGAGAACGAGTACTCTGAGGGACTCTGCCTTCTCCCTTCAAGGACCCTATCAGGGGTTTGCCTCCATGGATGAAGGTGCCTCTGTGAATGAAGATGACCCAGAGCTTTCATGCTTCTGTTTGGTCTCTTCAATGGATTACCACTGTCAAGTGATTTCAATGGCAGGAAGCGTCTCTTTAAGCACTTTTTACGTCCGCGTCTCAACGCAGATAGTTCAACTCTTAACAGAGGCTTCTGCGGGTATGCCATGCCCACTTACCATGACATTTTAGATCCAACCAAGTTTGAATTTCAGTATACCCCTTAAAGAGATATCATCTGGACCTTCTTGTGAAGTCGTGGTTGGTGCATTCCTTCTGGAATTTGCGCCGCCGACTTAAACTTCCTTGGACGCGAGTACAGAAGTCTTTGGTACTTGGCCGCGGCTTTACTCATGAAGCTCGCGTTTTAAGGCCACTGACTTGGATGAATTCCAACTCGGGTTGAAGGCTTCAGACCCGAAGCTTGCAACTCCTGTTCCTCCAACAGAGAGATGGCAGTTTTTGGCGTCTGATTCTCTGCGCACCTTGTATCTTAGACGCGGATGTGGAGTTAAGTCGCGTTTGCATTCTGTTTGTATCACAGTCTCGCTCGCGTCTGTTTTTATTACAGTCTCGCTCGCGTCTGTTTTTATTATCGCAGACGCTGGCTTGCTGCGCGGATCATTCCCGCGTCTGCGGCCTTTGAAAATAGTCGCGTCTGTGACTTAGTTTTCTTCTGTTGAAGTGTACTAAGCTCTGAATTGTCTGATTCCCTGTTTGCTTTTTTACAGGTAGGCTTGGTCATCCTTCTTCATGTTCGCTAAGTCCGTGGGAGAATATATCGGACGGCGAACTTGTTCGATGTTCGTCCACAAGGGAATATATTATGGTCCTCGTCGTCTACAAGGGAATATATTATGTCCCTGACGAGGAATCGACTCTCGCCAAGGTCTCTTCAGATCCACTACACCAATCATGCCTGCTGGCAAGAGATGGTCAGGGTAAGTATGGCGGCGAGGAGGTTACGGTGGACACGGCGGCAGGTAGGATCCTCTTCCTCTCCCACCCCAGAAGTAACATCAAGGACTCCTCATGTCTGCTGGATGGTCTGCTGGGGAAAGAGATGTTCATGAACGAAGGGTTGCCGGACTTTCTGCTTCCACCGGACCTCAAGAACACCATTGCTCTTAGCTTAGTCAGCTAGGGCTCTTTCGATGTTTACATCATGCATCGTGGTGTAACCAGCTTCTATTGTAGCCACAAAACATCACACACTTGGAATCAGACGCGACTTTAAGGAGTGAGTGCAACCTCTGAGAGGGAGAGGGACTTCTTTGTACTCCTTAATTGTAACACTCTATCTTTTTGTAAGAGAGCGTTTTGACTGTAACACTCATTCTTATTGTATAAGAGAGCGTTTTTGTATCACTTTCATGTACCTGGAAATAAATAAAAGTGACACTTCTCTTTTTGCCTCTTTCATTGTCTTGAACTTTTTTGTCTTTAGTTAGACGCATAGAAGCAAAGAGTCTTTGACTTTGTTAAAATTATGATGGAAATTTTAATAAGTCAAACTTTGTGGAGAAAGATCCTATTTCAGGAACTCTCACGATACTGTCAGAGGTGTAATATTAACTTGACAGAGGTGAAATTTTTGATGGACCTGCCACTTTATAAGAGAAAGTGACAAGTAGAATTGGTACCCCCAGGGAGGGTGAACTTTTATCAAGTGTTTGGGATTAACTTGATTGAGCTCAACTGGGGATTTGATGGAAACACTGTTGATGGTGTAGTATTAACCTAACAATATTTTTAGGTAGACTTGTTATTCTGTTGAAGAGAATAACAAGTGGGACTAGACTCGTGGGGAATCTAGGAAAGTTTATTACCGTCAGAGGTGTGATATTAACTTAACGGGTTGAAAGTGGTCTTGTCAGAAGTGTAATGTTAACTTGACAAGGATGTGAGTCAGAGGTGTGATATTAACTTAACTCAGAAGTGTCACTGTCATAGGTGTAATGTTTAACTTGACAGTGAGGGTAATGCTAGAGGTGTAATGTTGAACTTAGCATTGGTCATCTCGGCTTGCATAAGGAATTCCGAGGGAAAGTCATGGCCATAGGTGTATTGTTGAACTTAGCAATGACTTGATGCTAGAGGTGTGGTGTTAACTTAGCATCATCCATTTCAGCTTCGATATGGAAGTCTGAAGAAAAGTGACTGTCAGAGGTGTAATATTAAACCTGGCAGAAACTTGATTACTGTTTAGAGGTGTGGTGTTAAACTTTAACAGTAATTTGTCAGAGGTGTGATATTAACTTGACAAAGATTGACTCATGATAAGAGTAATTTGAGGACCTGTCATTCTATTGGTGAGAATTGACAAGTGAAAATTTTGAAGTGCCAGAGATGTAGTGTTAACTTGACAAATTTGAAAGTTTGATACTCCGTGTAGAGTTGACAAACAAAATTTGTACTCGACAAGGAATATTGAAAAGTTTCCATTACCAGAGGTATAGTGTTAACTTAGTAATGGTTGTATTTTGTAGACCTACCATTCTGTGGATGAGAATTGGTAGGAGATTTTGGAGGAAAGAGTGGAGCCAAGTCTACTTTAGGATTTTTAGCAAACCCTCAGCTATCAACGGATTTGAGGTGCCTTTACCAACTACCGTTTGAGTTGGGCTAGCCATGCTATTCCCCTCAGCATGATGAGTTGTCGAAGATTTATGTTGGACTTAAAAGCCAACATTTTCCTCTATCCTTAGCCGTCGGAGGCGTCGGATCAAATGGGAACGTGTCCCTTAGGATTTTTAGCAAATCCTCAGCTGTCAACGGGTTTGAGGTGCCTTTACCAACTACCGTTTGAGTTGGGCTAGCCATGCTATTCCCTCAGCATGATGAGTTGTCGAAGACTTATGTTGGACTTAGAAGCCAACATTTTCTTCTATCCTTAGCCGTCGGGGGCGTCGGATATTAATGAAGAAGCTCTTCTTGTTTTGATCAGAGGTGTATTTTTTAACTTGATCAGCGGAAGAATACCATCTAAGGATAGTATTTCTTCAGGAACCTGCCATTGATCGGCATCATGAGTGTATCGCCATTCGAGGTTATGAGGCGATATGACCCATTTGAGTAGACTGACTCTACTACAAATGGTCCTTCCCATTTGGTTTGGAATTTTCCTTTTGTCTTGTGCGTCATTACCATGGGTCTTCTGACGGCTAAGACAAGATCGCCTTTCTTAAAAGTTCGCACTTTAACTTTCTTGTTGAAGGCTCTGGTAATTCGAGCTTGGTAGAGCTCGATTTGTTGCTGGGCCTGCAGACGCTTATCATCTAAGGCCTCCAGTTCTTGGAGTCGCTGTCGATGCTTCTCCTCGGTTGTCATCTCCGCTGTCAAGGCGACGCGTAGAGATGGAATTTGGATCTCTAGTGGGAGCACGGCTTCGCACCCATAGACCAAAGAAAATGGCGTAGCTTTAGTTGGGGTTCGCACAGTTGTGCGGTATGCCCATAAGCATTCACCCAACTTGTCGTCCCAGTCTCGTTGACTTTTCGAGACGAACTTTTTGAGAAGCTTGCCAATAGTCTTGTTGAAAGCTTCTGCGAGGCCATTAGCGGCAGGATAGTATGCCGTTGAGGACACACTCTGGATTCTGAACTTGGCACAGAATCTCTGGAAAGCCTGGCTAATGAACTGGGGTCCATTGTCATGGATAATTCGCCGAGGTACACCGAAACGGTAAATAACGTGATGTTTCACGAACTTGATCACGTTCGACGATTTGACTTCCTTCAAAGAGATGGCTTCAGCCCATTTGGAGAAATAATCGGTTATTTCAAAATGAACCGATGTCCTTTTGATGATGGTGGGCTGATAGGGCCAACCACATCCATCCCCACATTTCAAATGGCCAAGTAGAGGTCGTAGAGAGGAGGTACCCTGGTGCTTGATGGATGAAATCCCCATGCACTTGGCAAGCGTGACACCTTTTAGCATAGGTGACGGCGTCAGCAATCATCTTGGGCCAATAATAACCCAATCTTTGGAGTCGATGTGCCAGTTTTGGGCCAGGTTGATGGGCTCCACACATGCCGTCGTGGGCTTCTTTCAATACCTCTTGAGCCTCCTTTGGTGAGAGGCACCGGAGCAAGATCCCGTCATGCGATCGACGATACAATGTTCGCGTAATCGCATTATAATAGAATTTGGGGGCTTTCCTTCGAATGGCAGCCGCCTCTTTGGTGTCTTCAGGCAGGATGTCGTATAAGACGTAGTCGATATAGGGGAATCGCCATTCTTTAAGCTCTGGATCGGTTGATGCTTCAAGTGCTTCTTCGCGGTGACGACCTCCCTTGACTCCTGATAATCCTCGAGAGCATTTCTCGGGCAATACAGGTCGTGGCTGTAGACGAATATCTTCTCCATTGCTCCAGCTAGAAAAGCTAAGGAGGCAGCCAGGGATGCGAGTGCATCTGCGTGCGCATTTTGCCTGCGCGGTACATGGTCGATGTAGAAGCTTGTAAACCCCTCGGCCATGCGGATAGTCGCGTTGTAATAGGGTACTAAGTCTTCATGTCTGATTTCGTACTCCCCGCGAACTTGGCTGACGATGAGCTTGGAGTCGCCGTATGCCTCGAGATTTTTAACGCCAATCTCATCGGCGAATTGCATCCCAATCAAAAGAGCGTTGTACTCCGCCACATTATTGGAACAAGGCTCAGTTAATGAGACAGCTCGGGGAATCACATAATTTTGTGGGGATACGAGTACTACTCCTACCCCTGCTACTACGTGTCCCTTCGGGCTTGTTCTTGATGCACCGTCGAAGAAAAGTTGCCATACTTGACTTTCGAACGATGTCTGAGTCAGGCAGACTTCGGCAACCTCATCTGGGAGATCCTCGTAGACTTTGGCTGCCCTCGGATCTGGGTGCTCAGCTAGAAAATCCGCGACTGCTTGTCCCTTAATGGCCTTTTTTGGTAAAAAGCGCATCTCATATTGGGAGAGCAATATGGCCCATTTTGCCAGTCGGCCATTTAGCGATGAAGGTTTAGTCATAAGTAACCTCAGGGGGTTGACTTTTGATATGACGTTTATAGTTTGGCCTACCAGATAGTGTCGCATTTTCTGGATAGCGAACACTAGTGCCAAACATTCCTTCTCAATCGGGTTATACCGATGTTCGGCTCCGATCATTGTTCTACTTAGATAGTAGATTGCTTGCTCACGTCCCTGATCGTCATTCTGAGCTAGTAGAGCTCCCAAAGAATGATCCATTGCTCGGACGTACACCAGAAACGGCTTTCCGGCTACTGGAGCTGCAAGGACTGGTGGTTGGGTGAGGTATTGCTTGATTTCCTCGAACGCTTGTTGGCAAGCGTTATCCCAAGTGAATGAGACACCCTTCTTCATTAGCTTAGTGAAGGGTTGGCATCTTCCGGAGAGGTTTGAGATGAACCTACGGATGTACGCCAATCGTCCTTGCAATCCCCTGAGTTCTTTGAGATTTCTCGGAGGTTGCATCTCCTGGATAGCGCGAACCTTTTCCGGGTCCAAGTGAATTCCGGTGGATGTTACAACAAATCCTAAGAATTTGCCACTGGCCACCCCCAGGAAGGACTTTGTGGGATTCATCTTCAATTGATGAGCCCGCATGATGTCGAAGACCCCCTTCAGGTCCGCTATGTGATCATCTTTAGTGCGGCTTTTTACCGCGATGTCATCAACATAACATTCCACCGTTTTGCGTATTTGCTGATGGAAAATGGCATTCATGGCCCTTTGGTATGTTGCCCCTGCATTTTTCAATCCGAAGGGCATGACGGTGTAGCAATATACCCCCAGAGGTGTTCTGGAGGAGGTATGCTTTTCATCATCAGGATACATTTTGATTTGATTGTATCCTGAGAATCCATCCATGAAGGACATTCGTTCGAATCCACAAGTATTGTCAATCATGACATCTGTGATTGGCAATGGGATTCGTCTTTGGGACAAGCCTCGTTTAGATCACGGAAGTCGATGCAGATCCGGATCTTCCCGTTCTTCTTGGCGACTGGGACGATGTTGGCTACCCAGTCGGGATGTTGTTCTTCCCTGATGAAGCCAGAATCAATAAGTTTTCTGACTTCTGATTGAATTGCCTCCATTATCTCTGGACGGAACCGTCGCTGCTGTTGTTTGACAGGTTTTACGTCCGGATTGATGTTGAGGCGGTGCATGACCACTTGAGGATCAAGTCCTGGCATGTCCTCATAATTCCAGGCGAAGACGTCTATATACTCTTGTACAAGAGATATTAGATCTTTCTTCTCCGAAGGTGACAGGCCGTCACTTATGAAGATGGGCTTAGGGTTAGCCTCATCTCCTAGGTTGATCTGAACAACCTTGTCTTCTGTGGGTGGCTCGCGCTGTTCAAAGCGGGTATCCCAAAGAGCATTTAAATGTTTGATCCAAGGATCTGTATCGGATTGGATCATTTCTTCATTTCCATCTTCCAGGTGGCTTGTCGAAACCATGTTCACTGAAAGTTCCTTGAAGATGTTGCCGACACTGACATCTGACTCCCAAGATGATGTGTCTGAAGAGTAATCGTTGCTCGACGATTCTTGAGAACGGAGGCTGATGGGACCGGAGTTGATACATAGCCCAACCCTCGGCGTGTCTGATGATAATAATCGGGGGCCTTCCCTTTCGGCACAAAGGATTGAAGTAACGTCCTCCTTCCTTTGTCGAAGTTCAACCCGGGTTTGTTAGTCAGGTCGTACCCCATGCATCTCATTATTTTGAGCGCTTTTGGTTCGTAATGATTAAACTGAGGGGATTCTTCCTCGCCTTCCGATTCGTCGCGGGGCGTTGGTTCAGACGAGATTCGCCAAAAAGAATTGGTTTTTGGCCTTTCCGTCTAGTTGGAACCATAAATATAGATTCTTGCGCATTACCATTGTCTTGGTATGTCTCGAAGGACGATTTCACTGGTACATGCAATGATGTTAAGGCACCCATTGCCGACCAGAGATCGTCATCTATATCAGTGCTAGTATCTGACGATATTGAATCAGAAGCACACACAGAAAAATACGCAAAATCTAAATCTTCATTAATATATCAACCGCCTACAGCATCGGTGGTATTATCGACATCGAGCTTATTAGTGCCCGTTACAAGTGGTTCTAACTCCCACAGGCACTCTTCTTTCTCAGGCTCAGTGTCAGCCTCGTTACCAGAGTCTGGCTCCTCTGGTTGTGGGGCTTCATCCGTCTCCACCGGATCTTGGTACAACAAAGAGTCGGTGAAATAATTCTCGACCCCTTTGAACGGATGCCTTTCGGCGATCAACGTCTGCACATTTCCACTCCCGTCAATGTACTTCATGACTTGGTGGAGAGTGGAGGGAACGATGGAGTTGCGGTGAATCCACGGTCGTCCCAGCAATAGATTGTAGGAAGTGTCGGCGTCGATGATGTAGCATGTCACTTCCGACTTGAGACTTCCAATCTGACACCTGAGCTTGATCTTCCCCATCGGACGGGTCTGGTTGGCATTGAACCCATAGATAGTTGTCTGGGTGGGGCTCAAACGATGGGTAGGAATGTCGAGATGTTGCATG
Organism: Agave tequilana; assembly: GCA_038442645.1. NCBI lineage: Eukaryota > Viridiplantae > Streptophyta > Magnoliopsida > Asparagales > Asparagaceae > Agave > Agave tequilana. The sequence goes on from JAVJIF010023375.1 coordinate 52,026, forward strand.
ACCCGGCGAGGCATGATGCTCAACGCAGACCCTGGGTCTACCTGGATGCGGTTCACCTCGGACGATCCAATATACCCTGTGAAGTACAGGGGTCGATCATGCTTCCCTTTCACCTGCATATCATCTGCCGTGAAGGTGATGCAGGGGGCATTCTGGGAGGTGTGGAGGCAATCCTCTACATCTTCCTCCTTCGGCACCTGGGTCATGAAGACCTCAGCATTTGCCAGAGCTTCTTGCAGAGCTTCCCTGATCGACTTTGATAGTCTAAGAAGTTCATACAAGGTAATGCGTGCCGGAATGTTGGCCAACTGAGCCAGGACATCAAAGCGGTAAGGTGCCGTAGATCCTTCCGCGATGCCCTTTTGAAGGGCTCGAGAAAATCGAGTCCCCTTCTGCTTCTCCACAGGTGGCTTTGTGGAGGGCCTGACTGGCTCCTTAGTTGGTTGTGGAGGGGCTACTGCCGTCTCGTCGTACTGTTTCAAGTACGCCTGTCCTGAATGGGTTCCCGCCATCGGTTGGTTGGGCTCTGCGGCCAAGACTATCGTTTCCTCCTCTGAGTCGGTCAATGAAGGGATATCAGTCTCCGCTTCTCGAGAGGAGGCACCCACTACATTGCAGGATGAGGCTTTTGCCTTGCCTTTGGATTTTCTGTTGGTCACAGTAGTCCATTGCTGCTCATTGACAAGGTCAGGGTGGACCCACATGATTTGCCCTTGAGGTGAAGGGACGGGTACCAGGCCTTTCTCATGCTGCTGGTGAGGGTCTGTGTTGACCACTCTCAGCTCTCCTTTTGGAATAGGAGTTACCCCCGCAGGCGTTGGAGGTTGTCTCCCGAACTGGAGAACCGACGTCACATTAGCCGTCACCTTCTTCTGCTCTGGTCGGAGCTTTAACACCTCCGCGTCAATCAGAGCCTGAAGGATGTCCTTGAAGACGTAGCAGCTTTTGGTGGGGTGTCCCAACATCCTGTGATACATGTAGTAGTTGGGATTGTCGATCTTGCCGACTTCCTCTGGGCGTCAGCTTCAGGGAGCTTCAGTCGGTTGCTCTTGTTGAGTAGTTTAAAGAGCGAATCGACATGTTCCTCCTTGAAGGAATATTGCTTGTTGGCGCGTGGCTGGCTTGAACAGCCACTCGCCTTGCCTGATTGAGGTTTGGCGGGAGATTTGATCTCCGTTGCCAAATTATCCTTCCGCTTTGTTTGGAGGGATGTGTCCGGCGCACGCCTTGTCGACCTTTCCGGCCTAGGCTTACCTTCCTCCGCTCTGACGCGGGCGACAATCTCCTCAGCCTGTTCACCTTGTTAGACTAATTGCTTCCAGGTGCGGCTTTCAGCAACTCCTATTTGAGCCAGGAGTGAGGTTTGGAGATTGTAGCGGCATGTTTCCACCAGGGTGGCCTAGGTCATACCGCTTGGACACCGGAGTGCCATGTTCCGAAACCTTTCCACGAAAGATTTGACGGACTCCCCTTTTCGCTGTTTGGTAGCCAAAAGGGTTGGCATTGTGACTTCGGAGTCATCCTCGAAGAAGCGTGTTAAGAAGAGCTTCTCCAAATCGCCCCAGTTTTTGATAGAACCTTCTGGGAGCTTCATAAACCATTCAAAGGCCAACCCTTTCAGGGTGCCGATGAACAGGCGTGTCAGGATGGCGTCATTATCTACTACATTCCCGGTTTGGGATTTGAAGTAGTAGATGTGCTGGTTGGGTGACCCCTTCCCATCAAAGGCTTGAAGAGTTGGAGCCTTGAACTTGGGCAGGTACGGAACCAAGTCCCATTCAGCCGGGTAGGGCCGGACCACTCCTACTTCTTGGAGGTCTTTGCGATTGGCAAGGGCCTCGAGGCGTCGCTCCAGTTGACTCATTCTTTTAACATGAGCCTTTCCTTGGTCTTGGTCGCCTTTTACTTGCGACGAGGACTTGGACGAACCGGAAGTAGATCGCCGCGTCTCCTCAGAAGGTTCGGAAGATGAGCTTTCTCCCTTTTTCCCTTTGCCCTTTGACTTTTTAGGAGGGGACCTCCTCCTGTCTTCGAGCAGCTGTGCAATCGCCTGCTTGAGGGAGTTTATAGATTCCTGCTGAGTAAGAATCATATCCATTTGTGCCTTCTGGATCTGCTCCAAACGTTTAGTCGTCTCCTCAGGAGTGCCTGTCATGTAGGCGGAGGTCTCCTTCTCGACGGAAGAGTTTGAAGCCCTTGATTCCGCTACGGCGGAGTGAGAATCATTAATGCCATGGGCTAAGGCATTATAGTCAATTGGGGGAATGGCCCCAGTCTGGGTGCGAGTGTGTCGATACACCCCTTCCGGTTCAGAGTCAGACTCGGACTCGTCTGAGCTGACTGCAAGTTATTTTCCCTTGCTCCTGCTTGTCATATTCGCAGTGAGCTCCGGGTACTCAACATCAGAGAAGGTTCTCCTTCTGTGGGAGCGTCTTCTTTTAGCTGACGGAGGAATCAGGGTCAGCTGCCTGACTAAAGACTGCTGGTGTACGCCTGATCCGCAACGGCACTCAGAGAGCATATGGATGAGCCGTTGGCAGCAACACGACGAAGTGGCCTGATTGGAACTTCTTTTCTTCGTCAGATAATCCCTCAAATCCATGGGAGGGGGATTAAAAAGATTAGCCTCGCAGCGTCGAAGACGGGAGGCATCCCTGTGCTGTACAGCCTGGACGCAGGCATCAGAGACGCGGTTCTTGCGCCGCAGCTGTTCAGCGCACGTCTGGCGTCTCTGTTGAGACAAAACGCGCCTGTCGCGTTGCTGTTTGGTGCGTCGGAGCGGAGACACTTGAGAGAGGATGGGCTGTTGGGCCCCACGCCTATGGGCTTGTGCCTCTTGCGCTTGACGAGGCGCAGAGGTCTCATTTTGGCGTTTGTTGAGTTGGTCCTCAGAGGACCTAACTGAAGGAATCTCGCGTTTGGGGCGCCAAATGCGGATTTCACGTACTGGACGCGGCGCGGGCAAGGCGCGAGATTGTACGTCGCGTCCAGCCTCAGTTGGACAACCAACGGTTCCAACTTGCAGCTGACGCGCACGTCTCCTCTGTCGACGCTCAGCGTTTCGATTGCGTCGAGGAGGTGGAGAGAGACCAACAACATCCTGATGCTGGACACCAAGGACTTTGACCACGCGGGTCTCCTGAGAGACGCTGACGCAGGTGTTCTGTGCGACGCGGTTGGTCGCAAAGGCAGACGTGCCTGGGACCACGCGGGCCTTCTGAGAGGCATTGGCGCGTGTACCTTGGTTGGCACAGTCGGCAGCAGGGGAGCTCGAGAAAGCCACAGATCGGGCTTCGAGGCCATTCCCCGTCGAGACCCGGCGGCAGACGCGGGTCTTTGGGCTCTTGGAGCCGGAAGAGAGAAACTCTTCGTACTTCGCCTGGTCGAACTCGACAACGAGCGATTCGACCATCTTCCCCTTATGGTGGACGTCATCTTGCGCCACTATTTGCTCCTCAGTGACAAACGTAGTCCCCAGCGGAGTCGCCATCTCTTGTATAACCCGGGAAAGGGGGAGACAGGAATTGCTGTAAAAGTTTTCCTTGAATCAAATGAAAAGGATTACAACAGAAACTGTTCCTTCCGGTTACAAGGGAGGGAGAATATTGAATCTTGAATTCCCCCTTTGTTTAAGGCTGGGTTCTTCGTGTGGCGGTGGAGAGTGAATCTTATTCTCCGTTGACCAGATGACCGTCCTTCAGGGATCTCCTCTTCAGCCGGTAGAAAGAGTGACACAGCTCTGTCTACCAAAACTCTAAAAGAGAAGGTAAGCGAAAGCTAGCTCGTACGCAAAGAACTTGCTGAAGAGTTGATCTGCTTCTCTTCTCTCTGTGTCGCCCTCTGTCTCTCTTCGCCTGATTGATTCTCTCTGATGTCCTCCTTTTTCTCTGATTGCCTCGACCTCATAGCAAACGAGGCTATTTATAGAGGTCCTAGGGGGTGAACGTGCCCCCTAAAAACGCTCCACAATGAGGGCCAACTTCCCCGCTACATGGGCGGTAACTAACCCACGTACCTGCTAAAGACACGCCACGATGGGGGCTGATTTCCCTTACGTGTAGGCAGTGATTGGTCCCTTAACCAAGGCGGTTATAACTGAGACGCGGGTTTTAGACCTTTGCGTCTTGAGGCTGAGACGCGGGTGTCGAGCCAACGCGCCTTGATGCTGAGACGCGGGTGTCGAGCCAACGCGCCTTGATGCTGAGACGCGGGTGTCAGGCCGACGCGCCTTGATGCTGAGACGCGGGTGTCGAGTCAACGCGCCTTGATGCCGAGACGCGGGTGTCGAGCCAACGCGCCTTGATGCGGAGACGCGGGTGTCAGGTCAACGCGCCTTGATGCGGAGACGCGGGTGTCGGGTCAACGCGCCTTGATGCCGAGACGCGGGTGTCGAGCCAACGCGCCTTGATGCTGAGACGCGGGTGATAGTCCCTCGCGTCTAGAGCTTGAAACTTTACTTTTCAATGGCTTGTCCTCCAGTAACTTTTGGACAGCCTACAGAACTCAACTGATTTCGAGAAGATTTTTGAATGTTTCATGCAAAACACAGGACAAGCCATATCGAGATTAGAGGTCCAAATGAGTCAGTTAGCCAGTTCCTAAGTGAAAAACCCAAAGGAACTTTACCTAGTCAACCAGTAGCAAATCCTAGAAACTCTAGTCAAGCTCATTTGGCTCAAGAGGATCACATGAACTAATGTAATTTGATTCATACATTGCGGTCAGAAAAATAAGTTAATAACTAAGTATCAATATCATCAAGTTCAAAACAAGCATCCACCTCTCCTAGTCCCACTCCACCTCAACTTGACTCTGACAACACTAAAAAGACAAGTCAGATGAAAATGTGCACAAGCCTATAGCACCCAACCCAAATAGGCTTAAAAATAAAGTGCACAAATTGATAAGGTACGTAAGATTTTAATCAAGTTAAGATCAATGTACCTCTTCTTGATGCAATCCAACAAGTCCCAGTTATGCTAAATTTTTTAAGGACATGTGCACCAAGAAGAAAAAGACTAATGAGCGTAAGAAGGCTTTTCTAGCCACTAACATCAGTGAGCAATTATCCAATCAAATCCCTATCAAGTACAGGGATCCCGGTTGCCCTACCATTTCTTTCACAATAGGTTAAACTGCAATTAATCATGCACTTCTTAATTTAGGAGTAAGTATCGACTTTCTCCTTTTCTCAGTCCACTAACAACTGGGGTTGGGCGAGCTTAGTCTGACTAAAGTTACAATCCAATTAGATGATCGGTCTGTAAACATTTCTAAGGGAGAAATTACCGATGTCCTTATCCGGATTAGGGAGTTTATCTACCAAGTAGATTTTATTGTTCTTGAGACCTAACCTGTATCCACTCCTAGGTCTCAAACTCCCATTATCATAGGGCATCCGTTCCTTGGAACTGCAAATGCGATCATAAATTGTAGGAACAGATCAATGAGGTTGATCTTTGGTGACATGACTGAAGAGGTCAATGTCTTCAACCTAGAAAATAACCTCATAAAATTAAAAACCAAACGTTTGAGGTAAACTTCAGTGAGAAAAATTGTGAAGAAGAAAATGAAGGTATAAAGAATGAGTCTCTATTTCTTGATGAATTATTTGAAGATAAATGCGATTATAATAATGAGAAGACACATGTTGGCGATCCTAATTTTAGAGTACCCTTTAAAAAAGAAAATTTGATTTGAGTGTCTTCACTGTCGATGAGCCAATCAATGATTTATCGCATGAGAACATAATTCAAGAACCTCCGATTGACTTAACCTTTGAAAATCTCTTTGAAAAAGAACTCCTGCGTTTGAATGAACCGACTAGGGATATTTTAATTAATTACACATCTCTAGGAGAAAGTATTGATCTAAGTTTTGAAGAAATATATGAACTGAGCTAGAATTTCTAAGCATTTATAGTGAGAAAGTTCCAATTGAGTGGTGTGATGGTAATCAATTTTTGAACAGTGGATGTAGACATATGAGGAAGAAGAGCTTAAGGAAGATGAGACTAAGGAAAAAGAGAGCTAAAATAAAAAAAAAGATTGGTCTCCCTATTGTGCCCTATAAAGAGAACCCATTGGAATGCTAGGAAGTGAGCTAGAGGAATGAAACCAAAAAAGATCTGTGTAGGAGAAACATGTGTTGTACATATATTTGTATAATAATATTATTATTATTACCTCTTTTTATACTTTATTTCATGCATTCATGCATTACATTCATACATTGAGGACATTGCATGAGATAGGTGTGGGGGGTAACCAACTAATATAATAAAAAAATAATAAACCAACTAAAAAAAGTAACATAAAAAATTCAAAATAATTTTTAAAAAAACTTTTAAAAAAGAAAATAATATTTTACTTATCTTTTGTAAGTAATTAAGTTAATTTTAAGGAATAAAAAAATCAAAATTAGGATTTCTTACTACTTGATCAAAATAAGAGTATGTGTTTGATTTTTAAGTTTAGGAGGAAAAATTGAAAAAGTAATTTAGTCTTAATATCTTTACCTTGATGAAATATTCATGCTTTATACACTTACACATTTGTGATTTAAAACAAAAACACTTGTGCCTTAGAAAAATATATAAAATAAACAAACCTAATTATTAATTAGTTGGTACTTTGGCCTAAGAAAGCCTTGGTATTTATGTGAAAGGTAATTAGGTAAGTTTCAAAAAAAAGAGAAAATATATAATATACGTA